>CAUYLG010035698.1:0-25839 GCA_963573385.1 Cacajao melanocephalus
ATATTATTTGGTGTCTGCATTGATTGTTCTCACAAATATGTGGGTGTTGAAATGTGAGAACACTTGGACGCTGGGTGGGGAACATCACACACCCCGGCCTTTTGGGGGAGGGGCGTCTCGGGGGCGGGATTGCCGGGGTGGGGAAATTGGGGAGGGATAACATTAGGAGAAATACCTAACGTAGGTGGTGGGGGCATGGAGGCAGCAAACCACCATGGCATGTGTATACCTATGTAACAGTCCTGCAAGACCTGCACGTGGACCCCAGAACTTCGAGTAAAATTGAAAAAAAAAAAAAAAAAAAAAAAAACTTGGTGTCTGCCAGCTGCGTCATCCTACTTGGAGCTTTGAGTTCCTTAACAAAAGGGGGAGGAGGGTTTATTCATGGCAGTTGTGTGAGAGTAACCAGTGACAGGTGGCTCTGCAATAATGGCAGGGGTGTCTCTGCCAGGCTGTTCCCTTTAAAGATCCTTATGTTTGCTATGTTCCTTCTGAAATAAAAATTCTTTTCTTTGTTTAAGAAACCGAAATCAGATCTAGGCTTGTGAGTAACACTCTGACTGATACTGCAACTATTGGTAGATACACATTTTTCTGTTTGCAAAGATTAATACAGTAAAATAGAGTTTATAAAGTTGTAGGACAAAATAGATTTGCATCCTATGGATTTTTTTTTTTCCTTCTTGCAAACCAAAAGCTAAGATTGTTAGTAATAAGTCGATGACAGGCTCCAGAAAAAATGGAAATATAAATGGTCCCCAATTTGGCATTTTGGCATTTGAGGCTTATATAGTATGAACAAAAGAAACTCCTGCTGCTTCTATGAATTCTTTGCACTTTTTCTCCATAATTCCTTATCAAATAATGGATTTGTCTATTAACCGAGACTATACACAAAATGCATTCCTGTATTCCTTTTATTAAATTTTTCCTTTGTTGTTACTAGTGGAGACGTTAACAAGAGCAGAATTTCCTGCCCAACCATAGCAAATACAGAAAACCAAAAAGAGAAGCTTTGATACAGCCAGTGTAGATAAAGCTAGGACCTCATGAATCAGAGCTAACACGTACAATGATAATGGAAACATCTTATCCATATCTGATTTGCTCACATATAGTTATTTAGATAACAAATTTTACCTTCCTGGATAGGGAGCCTCCGATTTGATTTCAATCTCATAGTCCAAGTAAATATAAAATGACCGCCAAGCCAGCAGACATAAATCTCTACTATCTCATTTTCATCACAGTCTCTGCACTGGGGGAAAAAATGTGAGTGAAAAGACGTTTTCTCCCACCTTGTTAAGTACACAATTACATGGTTTAAAGAAGATAAGAATTTTAAATTGTTAGAATAACGTTATGACTCAAATGATTCCCTGAGAACCTAAAGTATTCCCCCTCCCGCAAATGTAGGCAGGGCAAAATAGAACCGGTAGGAATGAAAAATGTTAATTGTTTCATGTTCTTTAATTTTGGGTTTAATGACACAGACTGTGTGCTACTGAGTAAAATACTCATTTGGAGAAAAAGACTGTTGCATGACGTATTTCCGATTAAGGACAATTTAAACTAATTCTAAGAAAACTCTTACACACTGCACATGCCATAAAATAAGCAATCCATTTAGAAACCAAATGAACACATATGAGCAATGTGGGTGAATGATGGCTGCCCTGGGAGCCTTGGTGTTACTTCTCCTTACCCTTGTAGGCTTAAATGATTACTGCAGCATAGATATTGACAAATGGATATAGTTACACAGTTAGGCCTCATGGATTCAAACAAATGCTGGTTGCTGTGAAAATTCTCAGCCTTCTGAGGAACCAGAAGTGTCCATAGCTGCGTTTGTGAATCTATTCAGTTGCTCTCAAAGTGCTGGCTTTCTGATGTGATCTCTGCTAATTTACCCCGCCCTAGCATCTGCCTCTCTCTAGCACCTATTTATGTCCTTGTCCCCAAAAGAAGCTTTACCATTTAACCAGTTGCCCCATGCTCATTTTCAGACACCTCAGAATCTCTTCTCCCATCTCTGCTATAAACTCAAGTTTTTGTTTGTAATTATACTTTAAGTTCTAGGGTACATGTGCAGAAAGTGCATGTTTGTTACATAGGTATACACATGCCATGGTAGTTTGCTGCATCTAACACCCCGTCACCTACATTAGGTATTATACCACATGTTCTCACTCATAAGTTGGTGTTGAACAATGAGAACACATGGACACAGGGAGGGGAACATCACACACGGGGGCCTGTTGGGAGGTGGGGGATAGCAGGGGGCAGAGGGATAGCGGAAGGTTAGAATTAGGAGAAATACCTAATGTAGAAGTTTCTTTAACCTTTCCAGAGCAAGTCCAGTCCAATCCATCACATTGCTCTCTTGGAAATATCTTTGCTAATGGCAGCAGTGGGTGGAGAGAAGTCCTTGCCCTTATTTTAGCAATGTGTCTTAATCCTGTCTTTTGCAATTAATGATAAGTTTCTTGAGGACAGGGCCCATCTATTTTCCCTTCTTCACTTTCCACAGTGGCCATAGAAGACATATGGACAATATAGCCTATTAGGGAAAAGTCATGTTCGCAGAACAGAAGAATTCTTGCTTTTTATTTCCAGTTGCCCAAAGACTTAGCGAAGTTGATCCCGCTACCTGATGAGACCTCTCTTATTCCCACAGTCTCTGCCTAGCTCCCCACATATTAGAAAAATGTGACAATTTACAACTTTGACAGGTAGCTAGGACCATTCTTTCCTGGAGGTTTTAAACTGTTAGCAGGGTGGAAACTATTTCTTCAAACTAAACATAATCTGTAATTCTAATAAAGCACTTAACACCAATTCCAACTGATCCTTAGTTGTGAGTTTATACGCGTAATACAATACCCTCAAGGGCCATACCCATGTTTGTTTTGTTTATCTTTGTGTCACAAACCTTAGCCTAGAAATGAATGCAGAGGAGTCGAAGACCCTGTCCATTCATAGATTCAGCAAATACATTAAGCACCCACACACCCACAATGTGTGTGTCCTCTGTTCACTGCTGTCTTCCCAGTACCAAGGGAAGGTAGGTACTGCCTTTTTGCTAAACTTTTGGCTCATTAAAAAGTAAGAGGTAAGAATTAATAATGCATACTCTAAGGCTGGCACTTTTTAAAGTACATTACGTATATTTTAGATGTTTAATCTGCATAGTAGCCTACAAATGAAGGATTATTAATATCCTCATTTTTGCAGATGTGAAAACTGGGACACTTTTCTATATCAGTAATATATACACAGTACTTATGTGTTATACGCATTATAACATATAGCATATATTTGTTATATAACACGTATATGCACATAAATACAATACATTGCGTATATTACATATCATATATACATGTATATATGTTCATGTATTAATATAAACATATATTCACACACATACACATATAACACTGATAAAAACGGAGTTGCTCTAGTGTAAGTGTGATGGTAAGAGGGGCTGAAATCTGCCAGCCTTTCCTTTTGTCCTCACCCGTCTCCTCCATATCCTTTAAGCACTTTCTCAGAGCCCGGTTTGAAAACCACTCATCTAGCCTTTGTCTCTCATTTTATATTTGAAGATGCGGCTCAGAGAGGGAAAGTGACTTATTTACTGTCTCACAGCTTCATTAGCTGTGGGCTAAAGGCTGAGCCAAGACTAGAATGCCCCAATTTTCAGATGAAAAACACTGAAACTCAGGGGTGTTGTCATTTACCCACGAGCTTACAGGCAGAAGGTGGTGAAACTGTAATTAAACTGCGGTTGGCCTTGCACTTTTGTGGTTTCATTTCACCAAGCCTCTGACACCCTGACCTCAACTTCCCTTTGTAGATGTGTCACCTGGCATCCCTCAGTCTAAGATGCTACACACTGGCCACACAGTTTGTCATCCTCAAACAGACTGGCAACCTGCTCTCACACACCGTGCTTTCTTATTTTGTAGGCTCTCTTTTCTTGCTCAGAATGTCCTTCCCCACTTCTTCATGTACCAATTCCTAGTCATCCTACAAGAACCATAGTCACTTTCAGTTTCTTTTGAAGCCTTCTGAGTGTCTCACCCCCTGATCACATTACCTCTTCTATGTATGCAGAGCTTGCTTTATGCGTGTATAACTTGGTTTAAGACATTTTAAAATTCTTAACAATGTATGAACAAGGGAACCCACATGTTCGTTCTGCTCTGGGCTCTGCAAATTAGATAGCCAGTCCTGTGTGTGTTTATTCATGTTGCAGAGACTCTGTTACAGCAAGTAACACATTGAGAAAGAGCGTCTGTCTGCTGTGATAGACTGTGAACTCCTAGAAGCTGGAGACTTGTCTTAGTCATTGCCGTATCCTCACCCCAGACTCTACAGGATGCTCAGGATTCACTTGTTGATCTGTGAAAAAGCCCAAGGCTCAGTTAATGCTCCCCACCTCCCTTCCATGACAGTCGCCTGATTAGGAGAAAGTGCTTGACCTCCAGACAATCTGGGTATCCACTCCAGGAAGTGGATCATTGCCCTCCCAATGCTGAAACTGTTAGCACTCAATCATACTTCAGGAACATATAGAAGGCCTGTGCCTACTTCTTCTGCTTCAGTTGGTTTCCAAAATAAGTTTACTGAGGTAGATAGGAAACATTTTAGTTCGATGAAGGAAGAATGTTTTGAGGCAAAAGGAACCGACTTATCCCACTGGGTGGGGATTAGGTCTGGAATAAGATTGAACCATGACTACAATGACTTCTTTAGCCAATGACATTCCTGAAGATTGGATCAGAGTAAAGTTAAACTAACCTACCCAAGGAAGATTTTCCTAAATCAGCCCCTTTGCTGTATAATTTAGTATGTAAAGCTGATTGTGTTCTTGTTTTCATTGTTTAATACATAGAAGTTTCATATTTCATTTTGAAATAGAGGGACTGGAAGAGATAAGTTAGTATGAGTGAGGAAAAGATTAGCAGGTTGAGATAGCATCACAATGCTGCTATCACCTTTGCTTTATTGGTAATCCCAGGAAGGAGTACACTGGTAAGAAAGAGGAGCCCAGATTGGAATAAAAGAGACAACGCCAGGGTCAGCCTATGTGAGGACGTCATGCTTAGTATACTTCAAAGATCATGTCAGCTGAGCATCTATACTCCGTGTGATGAATATAGCATAGGGACTCTGCTTTCAAGTCATCTCCCATTCAACAAGCATTTATTCAGTGTTCTTACATTCCAGGCCTTGTCCTAGATGCTAGAAACAAAGAGATAAAGAAAACGTAGGTCTGGCTCTCAGGAAGCAATGTTGCATATAAGTGGTGAAGAGCTTTGAATCTGGGGCCAAACTGCTGGGTTTGAAATTCGGCTTGACCGGTTACTGGCTGTGAAATCTTGGGTAACTTTATTAACCACTCTATGCCTCAGTGTCTTCATCTATAAAATGCAATATCCATAGTACTTATTACAAATAGGTAATGATTAATGAGAATTAATTTGCGTTAAAACATAAGACTGACTCAGAATAAAAGACCAGCTAGGAACATATACACACATTCTTAGCAACTTATAATCTATCTAGGAAAGATGAGTATGTCATCAGAGGACTTACAGTACAAGAGGTTTGAAGCTAAATCCCTGAAGTCTGGAGTGACACGTCATGAATGGCCAATTCACTGCCACACTGAGGTCATCAGCAATGGTTATGGAGCACCTAGATATGATACCAAATGAACACCATAATACACTTAGTCTTTGGAAGCTTTGAAATCACACTGTATGGTTCTGGAGGCACTTAAACTGTCCACCTCCCAAGGATGATTCTGGTCAGAGAGGAGGCAATGGTGAGGGGTGAGGGGAGGGATAGGGAAGATTGCCTGTGGCTCCTCACTGAAGGGCCACATGGGAGAAGGCACAGTGATTCTCTTGCCTTAGCCTCCTGAGTAGCTGGGATTACAGGCACAGACCATGCCAGGCTAATTTTTGTGATTTTAGTAGAGATGGGGTTTCACCATGTTGGTCAGGCTGTTCTCGAACTCCTGACCTCAAGTGATCCACCTGCCTCAGCCTCCCAAAGTGCTGGGATTACAGGCGTAAGCCACTGCGCCCGGCTGATAGTGGTTCTATCTCAATAAATATCAACAAAATCCAAAAGACTGAAACAGAAAAAGGAGGAAGTTACTTTTAATAAATGTCTTCAATGGCTCCCTAATGTCAAGAAGCATCTGTAGCTATACTGGGACAAGCACTGCATCCTGGAACCAGCCTGAATAGCCACACTGATATGGAAAGAGGTCACCCTGGCTGAGCAGGCTTCTTCCAAAGCGTGAGAAATGTTGACAGCAGGCAGAGTACCATTGCCTGGCTGTGAAAATGTTTCTGTTATTTATGAGTTAATCTGAACTGTTCACGAATGAAAATGCCGTTAGTCCTCTGAGTCTAGTTTTTCTTTCTCATCCCTTCACTTCTTTTCAAGACAGCCCGCTTTCCAATGAAATTCACATCCTAGATAAGACCTTTGCTGCACTGGAAAGATAGCAGACATCAAGGCTCATGGGCGATGGAAGTTATGACCAAATCAGAACCGCTGCTCTGTGTCCTGTCCAACAGAGATAGGACGTTTATATTAATATTTGGCTAAGTTTCTCAATTAGTGATTGATGAACTAAAGCTCATCTTCATAGTAAGGTGATGTA
This sequence comes from Cacajao melanocephalus, assembly GCA_963573385.1. NCBI lineage: Eukaryota > Metazoa > Chordata > Mammalia > Primates > Pitheciidae > Cacajao > Cacajao melanocephalus. The sequence continues at coordinate 6,689 of CAUYLG010035698.1, forward strand.
ATTTTCCTCTTTGGATGATATTTGCATTGTAAATTTGTTAGAGGGCAGGAATGGCACAGTCTCACTATGTAATAATATCTCAAAGCAGGGCTATAATCAGAGGAAATTTTTTTAATGGAATCTGAGAAATAGTGTATTTCGTATAAAATTTTGAAACAGATTGGGTGGGAGAACACCAGATAACTAGTTATTGCAGGAGTGGGAAGTGATGAACTGTGGAAAGGGATTTAGGCTCTTTCAAATCCCCAACGTTCCTTATGTCAAGGTGTGGCTATAATGTGGAAAATACAGCAACAGGGAGCCCTGAACACTCACATCCGAAATGCCTGACAAATAATCAGATGCGCTTTTGCTAGAAAGCCTCATGATTTTCTTAGCTTAGCTATGAAAATGGATTTCATTTTACTTTTTTCTAAAGTCTTTCCACCAAATGGCAACTTTAGAATTCACAGGCTTCTCTCTTGGCCTCTTCATTGTCATTTTAAGTCAGTTTTCATGAGTCAGAATTCTATGCCGAGAGTCATTATTTGGGAAAACTTTTCTCAACATTTTTTAGCAAGAAATGGACACATTTTTACTTAAGTCTGAAAAACATCTTTTTCTGTTTGCCTTGATTAAATTTCTTTTGAGTCTTAAGAATAACATTTACACTGCTGGGCTTGCAAACATTCTGCAGGTTTTCTTGGTAACATTTATACATATTACTCCACTGTTTGTGGAGCCACAGAAGTGGCCTTTCCTTTGGGCTTTCGCCCCACTTTAGTTTTAGCCAAAAAAGAAGTGCTAATCCCACATGTTGGGCAGACATCTTGCCTGCTCCTCCTAAAAACCTCAGCCACTAGCCCGTATGATCAGAGGACTTTAAAATGTCTCTTCAGGTCCAGGTGACAGAGTGGAAACAGGATGTGAAAAACCCAGGAATATGAAACCCTGTTTTTCTCTCCATGCTGGAAAGCATTTGTCCTCTGAGCAGCGATGAGGAAGGGCCATTTTCTCAGGTCCCTACTAGGGACATGCCACATTCTCCTTCATCTTGACGAACATCTGTCTGCCCCTACCTGAAAGTGATTTATTGAAAAAGTTTCAGTGTGTATGCTCCCAGGAAAGTGCAGCTGCTCTACTCTCACACTGCCTTGGTCAACAGCACCTCCACATGGAGATCACCTTATTAATCATTAGAGAAATGCAAATCAAAACCCCAATGAGATACTATCTCACACCAGACAGAATGGCTGTTGTTAAAAAGTCAGAAGATAACAGATGCTGGCGAGGTTGTGTTAAAAAGGGGAATGTTTACGTGCTGCTGGTGGGAATGTAAATTAGTTCAGCCATTGGGAAAAGCAGTTTTGGTGATTTCACAAAGAACTTAAAACAGAGCTACCATTTGACTCAGCAACCCCATTACTGGGTATCTACTCAAAGGAGTATAAACTCTTTGACCATAAAGACACATGCATGTATATGTTCATCACAGCATTACTTGCAATAGCAAAGACATGGGTTCTCAAATTTAAGGGAGAAAGTACACATAATTGAAAGTGATGCTCCAGTCCTGTGGAAATAGCCCAACACCACCCACATGATAGCAAGCAAAGGCTATTTATTTAGAGCTTGCTACAGCATGCCATGAGCTGCCCGCATTTGTGTTTGACAAAGACTGACAGGCAGGCAGGGGAGTGGGAAAGCTGTACAGTAAAGGGAAGGCCTCAGGTGCACTCTGATTGGAGTTTGTTGGCATGTGAAGCCAAGGCACTAACTAGAAGAAGGGCATCTCATGTGATTGATTAGGGAGCGTACTGGCCTTTCTCTGATTGGGTCTGAGTTGGAAGGAGGTAGTTAGAGAGAGAGAGAGAAACTGTCAGTTGTTGACCAAGTCTCAATGTTTATGGACCAATTGCTGCAGAGGGTATGGGTTAGTTTGCTGGGCTTCTTATGTGGATCGGAGTTTATTGTCATATGACCTGGCATTGTCCATCTGCGTATTCAGTCTCTCCGTTGGTATAAAGGAGATGCTGACATGTCATTAACCACAGTGCTGTGCTGCTCGGTGCAGCAGCTATAAACCTTGCATGGACATTGAGCAATTGAAATGTAGCTATTCAGAAATGAGATGTGTTATAAGTGCACCATAGGCATGAATTTCAAATCTTTTATATAAAAAAGAAAAAAATGTCATGAATAGTGTTTTAATATTTAGTACATGTTAAAATGATAATTTGGGGGCTATATTAGATTAAATAAAAATGTTTTATTAAATCGCTTTCACTTCTTTACTTTTACTTTTGCTAATGTGGCCAGCAGCAAATTTTAAGTTTTATATGTAGGTCACGTTTCTGGCTTACATTCTATCCTGATTGGATAGTGCTGGAATAGAGGATTGATATATTATAGTCTCAAGGATTAGGGTGGTGGTTTTCCTGGGAAATCCTTTACAAATCTTCACATAATATAAATACATTTTCTGTGTAAGAGCAGAGCATCTTATAATGAGAAGGTACTTTTGGGGATCTAAAAACTGAGGATAAAAGACTTAACTGTTCAAAATACTAGTATTTAAACATTTCATAGGTTTGACTAAACGTTATCTTTGGGGAAAGCGCATACTTTGGTTAGGAAATCTTTTAGTGTACCTTGTGTTATACAAATAGTCAAATACTAGAAGAGAGGGGCTGAATGGAGGAATCCCTTACCCTACCCAGTGTTAGAACATATGAAAAAATGCTCATCGTCGCTGGTCATTAGAGAAATGCAGATCAAAACTACATTGAGATACCATCTCACGCCACGCAATCCCATTACTGGGTATATATCCAAAGGAGTATAAATCATTCTACTATAAGGACACATGCACACGAATGTTCATTGCAGCACAGTTTACAATAGCAAAGACCTGGAACCAACCCAACTCAAAATATTTTTAACATAAATTTCTAATTTGAGCAGACCAAAAAGGTCCAAGTTCTTAAATTTTTAAATGTCTTACATAAATTTGTCCAGGATTTTCTGATCATTAGCTGTTGTTCTAATTAAATTTATTTTCTTTCCAATTATTTTTATTTCAACTAATAAGCACCAGCAGAGCCTAGGGGCAGAAAACAAAATTAGTTATTTACACAGAACAGATGTTGCATAATTTTCTATTTTGTATATAATAACTGACTTATTCCTCACAATAACTCTGTTCAAAAGGTCTTACATTTATCAGCATTGCACATCAGGTAATGAGATTTTAAACGCTGGAGAACTTGGTAAGGTCATGCTGAGCTGTGACTCTATCCCAAATCTTCTGATTCTGATTATCAGGCTCTAGAACCCACCCTTAGCCACCAGGATGACCAGGAGTAGAAGATGAGAAAAAGCATCTGAGAGGTCCCTGGGGCATAATCCAGGTTGGAGATATTGGGGGGATTTGAACCCCCAAGAGGCTCCCAGGCACCTCTGGTCACCAGGGAGACTACTAGCTCCAGTTTCACAAAGATTCCTGTAGGGTAAGTCCTAAAACACAGGGGAAACTATAGGAATCCTTATTCCTCATTAACTCTAAAGTCTGTTGCCTGGGAAACCCAGGCTACTGCCGCCACAGCAAATCCTTACCAGGTTCCCAGGAAATGAAATCTATTCTATAAAGAACAGTCAAAAAATCCCTAGTTACATTCACTTTTGTTGTTATTTTACATGTGACATCTATAGAAACACTATGCTCTCCACACAAGAATTAAAATGTGCTACTCCTCTCTCAATATGGAACCAAGGACACAGTCCTGCATAAAAGCAAAAAGCCCCAAAATATAGGTTCAATGATGATCTGGAGCTGAAAATACGAGCAAATCTTGGCTATAATTATGGGCCACACCACACCTAACAAAATTAAATCTCACTGAGCTACACTAAGAGCCATACCTTTATATATAAAGTTTGAAAAAGGAAGGTAGGACATAAAAACTATAGCTATAGAAAAGGCTTAGATGATACAATTGAGAAAATTTTCACTAATAACTGAATATTAGCACCAAGAGTTAGTATGCATTTCAATTAATTTTTTTAAACACAGAGTCCAGAATCAGGGAAGTTAGAGTTCCAATTTACTTATTCCACGCTACAGTACTGTACTTACTGTCAGATTCAAAGATTTATCCTGAAAATGGACCTCATCAGCAACAAAGTGCACTAAGACCAGAAACCAAGGTCATACATGAGGAGGGGGTCCATTAAATCCATTATAAGGTGCCTAGAAACAATACATTTCCTCAGTAGTTAGCAGTACTAGCTCAACTACCCACCATGAAAGGCCCACAGCAGGAAAGATTCAAGCACTGGAAAGGAGGGTGCATTCATCAGTGGTGCTGAAATGGTTCAGATACATCAGAATCACCTAGAATACTTATTGAAGGTGCGTATTACCAGGTTCTCAAGGCTAATGAACTAGAAATTCCAAGTTCTAATTACAATGTATATTTATTTTTTTAAAGTATGCCAGGTGGTTGTGGAATTCTGTGATTCAGTAAAAAGTTCATTTAAAAATACTACATTAATTAAAACTGCAGCACCTTCTTCTAATTAGTAAGTAATACATCAAGTGATTCTTAATCCGTTTTGTCAGCATATTAGAAGAATACTTAAACTAAACAGAAAGGAAATAATTTTTTCTTATGCTGGAAAATTATGAATACAGGTTTGCTTGCACATAGTATAAATATTACAAGATAAATGTATTAACATATAATTCATTCTAACCACTTCCAGTGAAAGAAATCACACTTGACACATCTGAAAAAGCTGTATAAAAACCCCTAAAAGTTAATTTCTATTACACTCATTTTAAAAACTTACTAGTAATTAAAAGGTATTAGTAATTCCTCCAGTTATTTATTACATTCTGACTGAATGCCAACCACTCACTCACTGAGTACTGCAGCACCAATAATAAACAGGAGGAAAAGAGGTGCATGCTGCCTCATGGGGCTTTTAGTCTAAGATAGATAAATTGATAGCAGAGTGGTTACAAAAAAACCTAACTGTAAAAATCCAGCTTAAGTGAAATACAAACAACGCTATAAAGAGATTTTAAAACACAGAGGAAAATACCATTTCCTTATTTTTATTGATGTAGAAGCAAATGGCTTTTAAGGACAGTTGGATGTTCAATTTACTGAAGCTGGTAAGTATACTGTGGTAGCATAAGTGATACCTTCTTTCAGGAAATACACATTGAAGTTTTTAGGAGTAAAGGGATGCATGTAACTTACCTTAAGTGGTTAAAAAAAAACCTGTGTGTGTGTGTGTGTGTGTGGGAGAGAGAGAGAGAGAGAAAGAGAGAGAGAGAGAGAAAGAGAGAGAGAGAGAGAAAGGTGGGGAGAGAGAGAAGAAAGTACAGAATGACAGAGGGGAAGAAAAAACAACATACAAATTGAGATAAAATGTTAATCAATTGGCATAAGGTTATATGTAGTTTTTGTGATTTTTTTTTTATTTTGGAGACTTTTCTATAAGTGTGAACTTATTTCAGACTAAAAAACACTTTTAAAGTAGAAGAATGGAGATAAATGGGAAAAAAAGATTGCTGATCATTCTTGAACAGTGGTTGCAGGTAGATGGGAGTTCATTCTACCATTTTCTCTACTCTGTTTACCTTTAGGGGTTTTGTTTTTTGTTTTGTTTTTGAGACAGAGTTTCGTCACTCAGGCTGGAGTGTGGTGGCGTGATCATCGCTCACTGCAGCCTTGACCTCCCAAGTTCAAGCGATCGTCCTACTTCAGACTAAGTAGCTGGGTCTATAGGCATGCACCACCATGCCCAGCTAATTTTTGTACTTTTTTGTGGAGGTGATATCTCACTATGTTGTCCAGGATAGTCTCAAACTCCTGAGCTCAAGGAATCCACCCACCTCAGCCTCCCGAAGCACTGGGATTACAGGAGTGAGCCACCAGCCTGGCATTTACTCTGTACATTTTTAAAATTTTCTATAATAAAGTGTTAGAAAACAAAAATAAAAAATAAATGAAATCAGGTATGTAAAGTAGCTACACAGTGCCAGGCAAACAGAAAGCATTCAGCAAATGCCAGACATCTTTATTACAAATGAGTTCACATCTATCTTGACTATTAGCTTTTGGCATTTAATTGCACACCGGTATTTACTACAGTCCACAGATGTCAGGTGGTGCTCTGCTGGATACTGCAGAGGACACCCACACAAGTCAAGGAGCTTATACCCTCAGGACTCGGGTGATCACAATAACAAAAGGCAAAAACAGCAAAGGCTCAGGGATCCCACAAACTGAGCTTAAGTTAACAAGCCAACATCATCTCTTTCCTATGTAATCTTAAACAAAATAATATATTAGCTAGGAAATTCCCTTCATCTATCACATTAAAAAATTAAAACTATCATCTATCTGTCTCAGACAGATGAGCCTATTAGGAGAATAAATGAGATGCTCAAACAGTGGCACTGTGAACTCATATCATATAAACTTTAGTTCTCATTTCATTGTATGTGGAGCCAATGTGGGGAGAATGATGCATGTACCTAAGTAACTACAAAGCAGAGTGGCACAGTGGTAAAGTGTCACAGGAAAAGATCACATCTAGCCAGGAGGGCAAAGGAAGTCTTTATGTAGAAGGGGAAACTCCAGACAGTCTTTAATGGTTGGAAGGACAGAAAACAGAGCTGGAAAGAGGAGTAAGTAGGACTCTAAGCTACTGAGGATCCTAGTGAAGGCATGAAAAGAGAGAGCATCAGGATGCAACAAAGCAACAGAATATTTCACAGAGTCTCAGAAACAAACGGGGATAATCAAAACCACATCTGTCAAAGTAAATGTGAATAAACTGCAGAAGGCCTTGCCTGACTCAAAGGAGGGTCCAAGCAAGTGGTTCACTACTCAGCCAGCCCCCAGTTCCAGTACAAGGATTCTCCTCCTGCCCTGCTAATACCCACACATTTCACTCTGGAATTGTAAGGATTTTGTTTTTGTTTTTTTACAATAAAGCACTCTTTTTCAAAGGAAATAATGTAAGCAAAACATACAATGCATGCACTGCTATATAAAGAAATGTTTGCTATATCCAGGAAAACTTCAATCCCAACAAAAATGAACATAATCCAAATGAGTTTATAATTTACATTTGGCTTTGGAATATAACTTTTTTCAGTGAGAAACTTCCAAATCATATTTTCTCAAGCCAATAGTAAAGTAAGAGTATTCTTTAACTACCAACCAAAAGATCATCAAAGTGATCATACAACTTAAGTCAAATGCTGGCAACCTGACTGACTTTCCTGGAATGTGAATTAACTTAAAATTACATGACTGTGATTGCTTTTACATTTCATTTTGCCCACAGTACATAGCTGTACTTTTTAGGAGAATGTCATTTTGTTGTTTTTTATACTCCTTTGAGTCATACATATCATGAAATAATGAATCCATAATTACTCCATCTTGATTTATCCTTTTTTTTTCTTTTTTTGAGACGGAGTCTCACTCTGTCGCCAGGCTGGAATGCAGTGGCATGATCTCGGCTCACTAAAACCTCCATCTCCCAGGTTCAAGCGATTCTTCTGCCTCAGCTTCCTGAGTAGCTGGGATTGCAAGTGCCCGTCACCACGCCCGGCTAATTTTTTTTATTTTTAGTATAGATGGGGTTTCATCATGTTGGTCAGGCTGGTCTCAAACTACTGACCTCATGATCCACCCCCCTCGGCCTCCCAAAGTGCTGGGATTACAGGCATTAGCCACCACACCCGACCTTGATTTATACTTTTACATGAATAGTTTCATAAAGATTTAGGAAGAAAGCTATGTAAAATGTCTTAGCACACTAAAAGCCATAAATCTATTTTAATGCACTTAACTGAATATTAAATTTTAAAATGGTAGAAAAAAAAAGACCATAAAAAGTTATATAGTAATAATCTCAGAAATCACCATCCCAACCCACCTTCTCATTAAATAGACAAAGAAACTGAGAACTAGGAAAATTAAGGGGCTTCCTTCCTGCTATCTAGTTAGGAAAAGATCTAAAGTTAAATTCATGTTTTTTTGGCACCTGGCACACTAATAACACCACATACAATACTGAACTTCCTTTTGATATGACACATAAATGAAAGAAAAACCAAAAACATACACAAATCTAGGTTTACTTTAAAAAAAAAAAAAAACTGCCAAGTATTGCCACTGTTTTGAAGAAAGCACTTACGAGCTTATACTATCTCCCCCAGCCTCAAAAAAAACCTCTAACCATATTGAAATATTGGAAAATATTCAGCTTTTAAATACTTAAAACAGTTTAATGATTAAAAAAGACAAGAAAACAGTAACAGAGCAATTAAACCTTCCCATGGGATACAAAAAGCCCCTAAAAGAAAGAGGAAACTGGATAGGAGTAATTCAAAGAACCTATGCAGGTGTGGCACTCTTGGCAGGCTGCTCAGCACCAAAGGCAGAAGTGATCACAAGTGTGACTCAATTCCCAATATTAAAAGAAATCAAAGGAAGGTAAATCTAAGAAAGTCCGGTTCACTGATCAATTCTCTCCATTAACAGACCAAGTCCACTGCTTTTTAAAGAGGTCTCTAAATCCAAAAAAGCTCCCAACACTGGTTATATAGTAAGTTACCACAGTGCTACCTTTTCATATCAACTGATGTCCAGCTGGAGCGTAGAGCATGCCACAGCCATAATGCAGCTGTAGAAATCTGCTCCATTTGACCCTGTCCTGTGTGATTAAGGAGACGACATGCTGCAGGTTCAAGAAGAGCAAGGAGCTCCCAGGCTGACCTCACAACTGCCAAAGTGTCACTCTAGGAAGTTTCATTTCTATAACTTCACATGGCCCAGGCCCTCCACCACAACTACTCTCGTAATTCCTTCCAGTGTCTGTAGTCTGAATACTGTGAAGTGAAGCAGAAATGAGGACTGACTGTAAGACAGGGAAGAGCTTTCTTCACTTAGGAAATTTGTACCCAGTCAGACAAAACTCAAGTCTGTGCCACTTCACAGCTTATTACAAAATTCTGCAAAATATTCAGTTGTCACTGAATAAAGCACTTAGCGTAACAGGAAAACTGCACCTAATTAGTCACATAAAATCCTAACCGAAAAATGCCCTAAAAAAACCTAAAGTAGATTTCCTCTTATAACACAAGTAGTGTTATAAGTTTACAAATGCTTAATTTTATTTTTACTGTATAGCTAGAATTCATGCAATATAAATATTTATGTGTAAACATTCTTCCTGAAAAACAATGTTTTGTAGGTAACTGATTCATTATTTGCGTAAATTTAACATAAATCACTACACAAAACAGAAAGATTAATATTTTAATTACTTTCTGTTTTCACATTTAACCAGCTGCACAAATTCAATGTAACTGTTAATGGTGGCAGCCAAGCAAACAGAATTTCTTATGCCTAAATAAACAAAATTTATGTACACCAAAGAATTGAAAAAATCTGATAAAACTTACTTGCTACTCCTGATGCAAGTCCATAAAGCAGTCCTCCCCCATCCGATTGTTGAGGGAAAACATGGGCTCCTGGAGGAGGTGGCTTTTCTTGTCTGATAAAGTTATACAATAAGGTCTTCACAAGTTTGCTGGTGTATGGAAGACTACACAAAAAGGAAAAAAATCAAACTCATATTTATGGGAGTCATCTAATTCTGAATAACAACACAGAAATAATTATGCCATTAACACTATATATTAATATAAAAGGGTTATTGGCACAACTCACAGAAATTGAGCACTGTCACATAACAGTAAGACTATTGGAGAGCAATTTTGAGGCTTAATCCTGGCTTTTCCTCTTATCACATCATAAGATATTGATCAAATTACTTAAATACTTTTTCTTTGCTGGGGGGAGAGACAAGGTCTGGTAGAGACAAGGTCTCGCTATGTTGCCCAGGCTGGTCTCGAACTCTTAAACTCAAGCGATCCTCCTGCCTCAGCCTCCCAAAGTGCTGAGATTGCAGACATGAGCCACCATGCCCAGCCCACTTGAACTCTTGAGCTTCAGTTACTTTATCTGTCTTCTATATAACACTGTGAGCTATTATAAAATTAGTGCATAATATATTACCTGGCAGTTGAAGGGAAGTAGTAATACAGAACCAGTAGAAAAAAGCAATTATTTTAAAATAACAGTAAGATTATACTTTTTAAGTATGAAATTATTCAATTATTCAATTGGTATTAAACTAATTCCTGCAATCTAGAGTAAACTTTTTAACACATTCTTTAATGTACTATTGAGCTTTTGAAATATGGTTTCCAAGATGAACCACAAAAATCAGTAAAGAACATATTATGGTTTAAATATTTGGCACCATAGTGATACTATAAAAACCTTCCTTAGAAAATAAGAACACTATGTCTATTTTTAAAAAGCAATTTGAATACTTCTGGCACTATAAGGAATGAAGTTCACAATCTTGTTTTAGCAAAGATGCACACAGTCCCACAATGCCAGCACTACTTCAAACCACAGTCAGAGACCGTTCCAATACAAACCTCTATCTCCAAAGCCCAGGTCCTTTCCCTCTTATCAGTGATTTTCAAACATGTTCAAAGAACGTACATGCCACAGGAATAATCAGGGTAGCAAAAAACAAGAAGACGACAAAGCTCCCCACTACCTGAGAACTTCCTCAAAGGTACTTCATTTGGATTTGTTTTACATTGTTAAAGTGTGAAGATTATGTTAATACAAGATCAGGTATGTGCATGTGTGTTAGTCATTTACATCCCCACCCCCTAGGAGATTGTAAGCTTCTGCTCAAGAGCATAGCCCCACAGCCTAACATGCCTGGCACATGGTTAGCACACAGTGAATATCTGCAAGCTCAACAAAGTAGGAAGAGTCAGTGAAGAGGCTGCTGGAGAAGTCCAAAGAGGGTGACGGGGCATAGATCATAGTAGTTTCAAAGGGACTGGTGAGAAGAGGAAGATACAAAAACAATTTCAACAACAAATATGACTTGACTGCTTAAACATAGTGAATGAAGGAGAAGAAAGAAAAAGATGATTTCAAAGTTTTGATTCTAGGAAGCAACCACTGGAGAGGGTAATGAAGCTGGGGAACAGGAAGAACAGGGACGATGAGTAGATTGCACAGGAAAGCAGAATGCAGTTCCTTATGCACTGGGTTTAAAGAGATGATAGAACAACTAGAGCAAATACCTGGTTGGAGATAGGGGACGATACTCAGGCAAGAGACAAGACTAGAAACACAGCTTTATACAATGAAAAAACTAGACGTATTTAAAGTAGAAACATACCATGGACCTCGCATCAAATACTTGTGGCTGATGCTCTGTCGCAAAACTTCTTTGTGGAAGAGTTGGCAGGAAAGGAAAACAACCATTGTTGATATAGCTTCTACTGATATTTCATATGTAATATCTCTGAAATGGAGAAAAAAAAAAGAGTAACAATCACTTTGGAAGATTAAGACACTATTCTTTTCTAAATGAACTGTACATTTAAGAACTCAAATCTAAATATTCAATATTTTCAGGTTACTGAAAAATATTAATATAATATAAAAATTAAGTCAAGCAAAAATATTAAACTCCTTCCCATCATTAGCTCGTGTATTTGGGTTAGTGATCCCATTATTTCCCTATTTTCCAGTTCCCATCTCCTATTAAATGACAGGTCTATTTATGTATAATGGAAATAGTTACTAGCAGTGTTCTGAAGATCCACTCTAGACCTCTATATTCATTTCTGTTTAGTGATAACACAGAGACAAATACTCAGATTGTAAAGCTGAAGAGAAGTTACAGTGTAGGGAAGAAAACAACGCCTTTTGATGTTGATGATCACTTTACCAGCAGAACAGTAATACACCTTAGATCTTGTGTCTCTACTGCCTACCTTTCTCAAGGCCAACTTTGCATGTTCAGCAAAATATTAACAGTAAATAACTTATTCCTGTTTTATTAAGTATATTTTGATTATGAAGGGTTACTCTGTCCTCTCAAGATCATTAATCCCTTTTGGAAACAAGTCTTAGATCAAATAAAAAGAAAAAGATCCAGCTGAATAGAAAGCACACAGAGGAATAAAGGCATCCAGAAATTTTCAGTTACTGCAAAAGTTTAAACAGGATTAGAATGGGGAACATGTCAAGATCAAGGAAGTAGAAACCTGAACAACACAGCAAAAAGAGCAACAGCACCAAAGAATACTAAAATATTTTTATCAAAATGAAATATGGAAAACAAAGAAAAATACCACCTACTTAAATCAAAGCTCATTAAACAATTTAGTGATGACTTGATTCTAGAACTGGAAAAACTTAAATTCTACCAGATAGCTTAAGGAGTTATTACTGATAGAAATATGTTTAAAAGGCCAGGTGCGGTAGCTCACGCCTATAATCCCAGCACTTAGGGAGGCTGAGGCAGGTGGCTCACCTGAGGTCAGGAGTTTGAGAACAGCCTGGCCAACATGGTGAAACCTTGCCTCTACTAAAAATACAAAAAATTAGCCGGGCATGGTAGCAGGAGAGGCAGAGGCAGGAGAATCACTTGAACTGGGGAGGCAGAGGTTGCAGTGAGCCAAGGTCATGCCTCTGCATTCCAGCCTGGGCATTAAGAGCAAAACTCCATCTCAAAAAAAAAAAAAAAAAAAAAATAAATGTGTTTAAAAATTACGTACACAAAACAAAACATGAGAGGCCCACACAATTAGCCTTATTATGTATTGAGTAAAGCTCAGTTCTACTCAGAAATCTGACTTTTAAAGTACTGTAAAACAATTTGTTTCCTGAAATGTCCATAATCACTGCTGTAAAAATTAACCACGTAAAAAGTAATTCTTGGGCGTAGTGGTACATGCCTGTAATCCCAGCTACCTGGGAGGCTGAGGCACAAGAATCACTTGAACCCTGAAGGCAGAGGTTGAGGTGAGCCGCAATCACACCACTGCATTCAAGCCTGGGCAACAGAGTGAGACTCTGTCTCAAAAAATAAAAAATAAAAAATTTAAAAAACAAAATAAAGCAATTCTTGTATTTGTTCTTCTTCCATGAACGGAATGAAAGACAAATTTGATGTTTCATTTCATGTTATGATTTATTAATGATTATTTGATTGGGGTGCTTAGAACCCAAGAAAATTTTGTATTGCAATAATCATTCATTCGTAACAGCCCACGCCTGTCTGGAGCCCACATCCATACTCTATAGTCACTTGGCTAGGCTTTTCAGCTGGGTCACGGTTTAAAGCCAAATCCTGAAATAACAAATACTGGGCTGTGAGTTAGAGTCTATTTAGATAGGTGGATAGATGACTATATCCAATACATTTGCAAACGTTTTCTTTCTTTTCTTGAGGGGAGGTGGGGACAGAGTCTCTGCCTGTCACCCAGGCTGACACCTAGTGGCATGATCTTGGCTCACTGCAACCTCTACCTCCCAGGCTCAAGTGATCCTCCTGCCTCAGCCTGTCGAGTAGCTGGGACTAGAAGCACGCACCACCATGCCCAGCTGATTTTTGCCTTTTTTGTAGAGACAAAAATGTAGGCTTTACCATGTTGTCCAGGTTAGTCTGGAACACCTGTGTTCAAGAGATCTGCTCACTGGGCCTCCCAAAGTGCTGGGATTACAGGCATGAGCCACCATAGCTGGCCATAAAAGTATTCTTTCATTGCATCAATAATAAAGAATCAGCTGTGGTGGTTTACAATTTAACATCTTACTCTATGCCCCAGATCTAGAAACAAATTGTTTTAGTTTGTTTAAACTAAAATCTATGACTATTAATAAATACTAGGTCTAATAACTTTAGGGAAAGAATATGTATTTAGAAAAAAAGGTTGCTCTCTTTCAAAATTAATTGGGCCAAACACAATCAGAAGTGAGAGAACAAAAAAAGTGTTAACCTTGGATCATCCTCTCTCACTGTGGAATTCTATAAATGTAACAAATGAAGAACAGAGGGTTTGATGCTGGGAGGTAAGGAAAGCTTCCAGCACACAATAATACTGAAGCCACATGACAATAAGAGTCACACCAAGCTAAAAACCCATTTCCCAAAATTCCTAAATGGAACCATGTGTGTCTTCTGTAGGCCCAGAGAAATAACTTATATCAAATTGCTTATCACACTGTATTTTTGCTCATGTGTTGTTCAGCAAATATTGATTTAAAATGTATTCTTACTATGTCTAGACAGGCATTACGCTACACATTGGAGACATATCCATCAACAAACAGATAAGGCTCCTGCCTTTATGAAGCTTACAATTAAGTGGAAAAGAGAAAAATCAAACAATAATCACTCCAAAAAGGGATATAAAGAAAAAGAACAAGTAATAACAAGACAGGATTACAGGACACTCTGATATTAACCATGAGATCAAAAGACAGCTTCTCTTAAAAAATGGCATTTAAAACCCAAAGTATGAGTGGCAATCACTTACAGACAAATCTATCTCTATCTTTCTTACTAGAATATATGAGATTCATTTTTGCTGTTTGTATTCTCAACTCTAGTATATAATAGGTACTCAACGGATGAATAAATGGAGAGATGGAGGGATCTTTACTGTTTTCATGTTGATTGGAAACTTATTGAACACCTTCCTTAATAGATCCATCACATAGTGTACAGGCATATATAACTTAGAATAGCAAAGAGGAAGAAGAATGCTGAGGTTGAGTAATGTATGTTCATAAGTACAAATGGAATACACATTGCAACAAAAATGTAGAGAGGATTTCATGATAGAAGGATCCAGAATGTTGTTGACTGGCTTACAGCTGTCCTTTGTTGATTTCTGCCTGACCAACATCCACTTCTCCTTCTTCTGGCAAAAGCAACCCTTTTGTCCTCCTGAGAATCTCCCTCCTCTCCACACATGTGGATCAGATGAGCCTGACTCTGCCTCCTGGTCATAAGAGGTGATCCACGTTTGGCCAATAAAAATGGTCCTTGTCAAAATCCTTCCCAGCACTTCTGGAACTACTGGAAAAGTGGCACTCTCTCCTTCTGAGATTGTGAGTGCTAAGAACCATGTATGGGTAGAGCTGCCACTGATTTTCTCTGTTGATAGATCCTGCCTGAGAAAGTGGCCACTTGAGAGGACAAACACAGCAGTCACAAAAGATTGGCAGGGGAAGGAGCAAAAGGAGAGGAGAAAGAGAGGAGTCCTAGTGAAGAGTCAGCAGAATAATCAGACATAGAAAAAGAAATTACTGTGAAATCCAGCAAATCCCATGAAAGAATATGAACTATCTGTATTAGGAACACAAAGATAATAGCAACCAATTCTGCCTGGGGCAGAAGGGAAATGCTTCACAAAGATGATGATATTTGAGCAGAGGAAGAACAAGAAGAAGGGGAAGGGCATGAAAGTGAAGAAACCATACAAAGGCAGCCACAAAAAGGTCTGGCAGTTTTGAAGAAAACAAGAAATTTAATACTGATCAGATTACAAGAAAGTGGGAGCAAAGGGACTCACAGTTGGAGTTGAGAGATAAATAAAATGGAAAAGAAGCATGTATATACTGGAAAAGTGAGATTAAAACAGTTATAAAAAATCAACAAACTATTCAAATTAATTAAAAATTCAACTAGGCCAGATACAAGATCAACTTTGAAAGATAAATAAATAGCATTTCTCCTTAGCAGCCCTAAACAACAATAGATTATCAAAAACAAGATAGTATCTTGCAAGACTGCCACAGAAACTAAAATATTTGGAAATTAAGAAGTCATAGGGCCTCTAAGAAGAAAAACATTAAAAAAAGACACAGTGGATGATTTGAACAGAATGACAATAATATGAAGATAACAATTCTACACACATTAGTATATAAAGTCAAGGAATCACAATCAAAATTCTCACTGAACTTTTCTGAAGAACTGCATAAACTGACTCACTTTTACGAAATAATAAACAAATAGCCAATTCAACCTTGACAATAAAGAGTGAAGAGGGGCACTTTCCCTACCAGATATCAAGCCACACTATACAGCTGTAGTAATAAAAATAGCATCCTATTTGTACAAAAAATAAACCAAAGGACCCTAACTGATAATTCAAAGACAGATCTATGTATACATAGAAATAATATACAATAAAGGTAACTCCACATATCAATGGAGAAAAACAGATTGTACAGAAGATGGTACTGGGAAAAACCTCTCATTTCATAATTGCAGATCCCTACGCTTAAAACATACTCAAAGACCTACTACAGAATAATTAATGACTTAGATGTGAATGATAAAACTTAACAGAAGGAAATGTATAATGAGAAGTTTGTAACATAAGCACAAGAAAGGACTTACTAAATAAAATCCTAAGAACAAAAAACACAAAGTCAAAAATCACCATTTAATTACATCAGAATTAAAGATTATTGCTCAGCAAATGAATCCGTGGACAAAGTTAACAGGTGGATAACAGACTGAAAGAAGAACAAGAAACTAGTATCAAGACTATTACAAGTAACTCCTGTAAACAACAAATAAAAAGGCAGAAACTCTGCTAGAAAAAAAAAAATCAAAAGATAAAAACAGGCAATCTGAAACAATGTGATATGCTCTTATGCCCTAGATAATGCAATGTGTTGCCAGGCATGTGGTGACATAAAAACCCTCATGCTCTGCTGATGAGAATACTGACCAACACAGTCAGTTTTAGAGAACCTACGTCCATTCACACAGACACACACACATGCATGCGCATGCCAAAGAATAATCCACAGAGATATGTCTGAGGACTGTAGTAGGCATCCTCTAAAATAACCCCCAATCACACCTGCTTCCTGCTATTCATGCCCTTGTGTAATACCCTCCCTTTGAGTGTATGCTGGATCTAGTAAGTCACAGAATACAACAAAAGTGACAGTTATGTCACTTCTGAGAGATCAGCTTACGAAAAGACTACGATGTGTGTTGAGTGTCCCCTCTCGCTCTTCCATTTGCTGGCCAGCTCTCTTGCTGTGGGCTGATTTACTGAGAGGTCCATGCAGCAAAGAACTAAGGGAGGCCTCCAATCAACAGCCAGTGAGGAACCAAGGTCCTCAGTCTAACAACGCTTGGGGAGCTGAATCTTACCAATGGCCAAATGAGAGACCTAGGAAGCAAGGCATCCCGAAGCTGAGACTTCAAGTGAGAGCACAGCCCCAGCTTGACTACAACCTCATGTGACACCTTGAGTCAGAGGCTTAAAGCTAAGGTGTACTCAGATCTCTTACCCTAAAAAACTGTACAATAATATTTATTGTTCTAAACAACTAAGTTTTAGGATAATATTTTATGCAGCAATAGATGAACAACATGAAAACATCCATTATTTGTGGGTGGGCAAAGTTGGAGGCAATCCAGGTATATCTGAGGAATTATATAAGTAAAATGTGGTGGAGCCACACATGGAGCTATTTTAAAAGCCATAGACTAGATGTTCACTTTGCATCATAAGTAACTCTTAAAAACAGTTTTGAGAGGGAAAAAGTAAAAAACAGAATGAGTTCTATAACACAAGTCTATTCACATACACGTTAAAAATACACGTACACATACAAATAACATTTTGTACTTGAACATATACATACAGAAGTAAACATATTAAACACACTAGAATGGCTATCTATGGGAAAGAAAAGGAATTGGGGAGTGGAGATAAAAGGGAATAAATGAATAGATGAATATCAAATGAAGGAAAGGACAGGCCTTGCAGGAGCTGATGATAATAGTGCTAAAGAATGTGACAAATTCAACCCTATGTCTGATGGGTCTAAAATCAGGGCTTATGGGGTGAAAGTAGGCATATGAGGATGGGGAACATACTGACATGGGAAAATGTTTAAACTAATCCAGGAAACAAAAGATGCATGCGATACCTCCACTAAAACAATAACATTAATGAAAAAGCAATCAGACTTGAATGACATTTAACAAAATAAAACTCCTACCATTCAGTGACAGATCAGATACTTAAAGTACGCAAGAAAAATAGATTAATCAAGAAAGACTAAGCTTTCTAGATTTAGAACCCAGAGATGGTGATGCCATTAACTAAATCAAGAACACAGGAAATGGAAAATCACAATATATATAGTCAACACTCATTATTCACAGATTCTGTATTTGTAAAATCACCTATTCACTAAAATTTATTTGTAATCCCCAAATCAGTATTGCAGCACTTCTGCAAACTGAACTAATCTACATTAATTTTCTAACTTGCACCCAAAAAATCCAGACCAAATTTCATGACAAAAAATAGAAAGTAAAAACTTCCAAATGAATTCACAGATAAATTATACTATGATAAAGATGATAAAATAAAAAGCAAGGTCTGTATTTTCCTTGTGTCATTGAGGAGGCTAAGATAATGACTGCATAGCAAAGCCTCATATATAATTGACTACCCAGATATAACATGATGCCTGGAATTTTTCTGAAAATAATCCAAGAGGTGGAGGGAGGGTGAATGTGGATGGGGTAGTCATGAAACAAGAGTGGCCATGAGTTGAAAGTTACTGACGCTGAGTGACAAGCACATGGAGTTTCATTATTCTCTCTGTATTTATACACTTGAAATTTTCCATAAGTTCAAAAATATAAAATAAAAAATTAACTATTTACGAAGTGACTCTAGACCATGAGTTTGGGGAAGTCAGGAACCTCTCTTATTCCTAGCTTCTCCCACAGCTCCCAGAAAATAGTAGGTATTTAACAAGTATCAGAATGAACGAGGCCAGGCGCGGTGGCTCACGCCTATAATCCCAGCACTTTGGGAGGCCGAGGCGGGTGGATCGTGAGGTCAAGAGATCGAGACCATCCTGGTCAACGTGGTGAAACCCCATCTCTACTAAAAATACAAAAATTAGCTGGGCGTGGTGGTGCGCGCCTGTAGTCCCAGCTACTTGGGAGGCTGAGGCAGGAGAATTGCTTGAACCCAGGAGGCGGAGGTTGTGGTGAGCCGAGATCGAGCCATTGCACTCCAGCCTGGGTAACAAGAGTGAAACTGCGTCTCAAAAAAAAAAAAAAAAAGAATGAATGAACCATTGAAAATTCTGTATTTAATAAATCTAATTTGCTAAAGGTGTCTACTTTGAGAAGCTGAATTTGTTCTATCAGCACTGTATTAGTTTTACATTGCTGCCATTAACAAATCC
>CAUYLG010035700.1:0-31205 GCA_963573385.1 Cacajao melanocephalus
TACCCAGACAATGTGTAAACAAATGCTTATCTTGACTTTTGTTAACCACTTAAGTAACAATCAGAATGTCATTTGTTAACTGCTTAAGTAACAATCAGAATGTCAAAAGTCCTCTGGCCCTTGGAAAGTCTGAAGCTCCTCACCCCCACCCCCGCCCATCACGCTCACCCCGAGGTGGTTTTAGGGGTATAAAAGGTCTTGACACCCTCCTTTCCGGGCCACGGGTTGGAGAGACGTGAGTCCTCTGTGGTCGCCGGCAATAAAGACCCTGCAATTTGGCCTACTTTTGTCTTGGTGTTGACTTTCCATGCTCGGTTTAGTACAACAAATGATGATATCTTGTAATTTGAATTTTTTTAATTACCGCCAGATGAAAACTTTTCTCAGTAGTGTGTAAATTTCAGACATCCGAGAATACATCAAAGGATCACAGATTGGGAAACAGCTCTGCAAGTTCCCAACCCCAGCAGCATGAGAGATTTTCTGTGGAAACTCATCATTATTGCAACAGCAGTAATGCTCCCAATCTTCTATTTCATTGACGAAAATCCATTTGATACTGCAAGTTTCCTGTCTTTGGTGAGTATCAGAAATTTTAAGTGGGGCAAACTTTCCTGGACTGAATGAAAGAAAGCATTTATCTGAGTGTGTATTTAAATGAAACTGTCACAAATGCTATGGACTTTCAAGGAAGAAAAAAGGACAAGGAAGTTTGAGGAATCAACATATTTTTCCTTGACAAAGACAATGAGGCAAGAAATAGAATTCAGGGCTGGGAAGAAATAACACTAATTTAATGCTTCGGCAGAGTTGGCCCTTTTTTTGTAGCAATTGATGAGGTAGAGATTTTTCTTTTTTTGGTAAGTTTCCCATTATACAAAAATTCCCTTGGTTTTCAAAGTTATACATTATCCGCCATTTTATGCATTAGAATCCTGAACCTAAGAACTGTAAAATCATTTCTCCAAGTCAAGAAAAATTTTAAGGAGCAGAGAGAATTCCATCAGAAGCAAGAAAAGGCAAAGAAAAGAAGGGAGGGTGGTGAATGAACTTGGAAGGGTGAAATGTCACCATGGGAAGGAATTTAGAGTGAAGCACTGGAGTGATCTTACCCAGCTTCCTGTATCTCTCATGCTTAGCACATGCTATGCCATTCTTGGGACTAGGTGACCCATATCAGACTGTAATCATAAAGGACATTGGGGGTGAAGAATGGCAGAGGTGGACGTTGTCTCATTCCCTACATCAAGCTAAGGAGAGCTAGAGACATCCCAACTCCCTTCACTCCAGGATCCATAATCTATATATGTACGAACCCTTGGGGCAGAATTGTTTCGGAAGATAAGGAAGAAGTTAAATTGAGCCTGAGCAACCTGCCCTGTATCCTGGAGATAATTTCATTGCGTTATGCAAAAGGAAATGTTTAACTAGCCATTTTTCCCAAAGGGGAGGAATCATAGAACTGAAACTTACCCTTTTCTCAGAAGGAAAAGGAGATGGTAGCTTGGCAGAGAGCCCGAATGCAGATCAATCCTGGTAGAACAAACCACATGAAAACCTTCAAAGATATGCAGAGAAACTCAGAACCGCTCAAAAATGTGAACTCCCACATCTTGCTTGGAGCCTCTCCCACAGAAAAAAGTGAGTGTCCACAGTAGGTGTAGATCATCCAGGTCAGGCAAGGGTAGAGAGGGAAGGCAAGTGGGAAGGAAAGGGAACAGGTAACTGGGGATGCCGAAATGAGGGATCAGGCCTATGGAGTTTAGACTGCAAAAGATGGCAATTCTGACTCCGTGAATCTTCCAATCCCTCTTCTGATGAAGCAAGGGAGATAATGGGAAAAGCACAGGAGAAAACTATGGGAAGGGGGACTGAGTAAAAGGGAAAGAGGTAGGGAGGGGACGATGCAGTGTCCTGAATGGGTAGTCTTCTCGGGTTCTGTGGGGCTCTAAAGATCATCTAACGCCTTGTTACACATGCTGTGGTCCATGGACTGATAGCTAGTGTCCATGGCTATTAGTAGCATCTGGCAGCTTGTTAGACAGGTAGAATCATAGGTCCACCCCAGACCTGCAGAATCAGAATTTTCATTTTAATCAGACCCCCACAAGGGATTTGTATGCACATCAAAGCCTGAGAAGTATGCTTTGGTAGATCTGCAGCACAGAGATGATTCTGGAGAGCACAGCCAGGACTGGGACATGTTTCAGATCAGCAAAATCAGTTTCAATGCTTTTTAGACTCCATATGATAAAGACCCTGCCCTTTTCATCCTTAGTGTGGGCTACCCTTGCAGTCTTTACAGAACTTTATTTGTAGCATACAAACACATTCTCACTGTAAACTATTTCCATGCAATACATTGTAAGCCTACATATATTTTATAGCAAATAAAAAGTGATAGTTCCTTTTTCTCCCTCATTCCTCTCCTCTCCCCCAGCAGTCTAATAAGCACCCTTCTTGAGATCCAGATATCTTTCTAACATTTACATATATGCATGTCTGGGGGATTTTAAAAAGCCATCTTATATATATTGTTCTGAGATTTCCTTTTTTCATTCATTAGTAGTGCATGTCATTTGAGTGTGGTGGCTCACGCCTGTAATCCTAACACTTTGGGAGCCTGAGGCGGGAGGAATACTCGAGTCCAGGAGTTTGAGGCTATAGTGAGCTATAATCGTGCCACTGCTCTCCAGGCCTGAGCCACACAGGGGAGACTCTTGTCTTTTCTTTTTTTTTACTTTAAGTTCAGGGGTACCTGTGCAGGTTTGTTATATAGGTTAACTTGTGTCACGGGGGTTTGTTGTACAGATTACGTCATCACCCAGGTGTTAAGCCTAGTACCCATTAGTTATTTTTCCTGATTTCCTCACTCCTCCACCTTCCACCCTCCAATAAGCCCCAGTGTGTGTTGTTCTTCTCAATGCATCCGTGTGTTCTCATCATTTAGCTCCCACTTATAAGTGAGAACATGCGGTATTTGGTTTTCTGTTCGTTCTTGCTTTAGATTGCTAAGGATAATGGCCTCCAGCTCCATCCATGTACCTGCAAAAGACATGATCTCCTTTTTTATAGCTGCATGGTGTTCCATGGTGTATATGTACACATTTTCTTTATCTGGTCTTTCATTGATGGGCATAATGTCTCCATGTCTTTATTATTATGAATAATGCCACAATGAACATTCACATGCGTCTTTGCAATAGAACAATTCATATTCCTTTGGGTATATACCCAGTAGTGGGATTGCCGCGTCAAATGGTATTTCTGTCTTGAGGTCTTTGAGGAATCTCCACACTGTCTTCCACAATGGTTGCACTAATTAACACACCCACCAACAATGTATAAGTATTTCTTTTTCTTTACAACCTCACCAGAATCTGTTGGCTTTTGACTTCTTAGTCATAGCCATTGAGATGATGTCTTATTGTGGTTTTGATTTGCATTTCTCTAATGATCAGTGATGCCGAGCTTTTTTTCATATCATTGTTGGCTGCATGTATGTCTTCTTTTGAAAAGTGTCTGTTCATGTCCTTTGCCTAATTTTTAATGGGGTTGTTTGTTTTTTTTCTCTTGCAAATTTGTTTAAGTTCCTTATAGATGCTGGATATTAGACCTTTGATAAATACATACTTTGAAAAAATTCTGGAGGAGAAGACCCTGTCTTGAAAAAAATGTATAGGTCTTGGCGAGTTTTTCCTTATCTCATTCTTTTTTTAACTGCTGTCATCAACATGGTATGGATGTAAAAAATCTATTTTTTTTTTTTTTTTTTAGAGACGGAGTCTTGCTCTGTCACCATGCTGGAGTGCAGTGGTGCAATCTTGGCTCACTGCAACCTCCGCCTCCTGGGTTCAAGTGATTCTTCCACCTCAGCCTCCCTAATAGCTGAGACCATAGGCATGTGCCACCACACCTGGCTAATTTTTTTTGTATTTTTTTTTTTTTTAGTAGAGACGGGGTTTCACCGTGTTGGCCAGGGTGGTCTGGATCTCTTGACCTCATGATCTGCCCACCTCGGCCTCCCAAAGTGCTGGGATTACAGGCGTGAGCCGCTGTGCCCGGCCTACTTGGCCATTCTAATTGATGAGCACTCAGTTGTTTTCCAGTTTTTCTGTTATAAACAACATCACAATTAACATAGTTTTGCTCATATGTAAAAATACTTCTTCAGGAAATATTCCTGTATGTGGAACTAATGAGTCAAAGAGCACATCCACTTTAGGTTTTGATTGATACCTCCAAACTGCATGGAAAAAACATACTATTAATCACGTCAGTTTATGGATATCTATTTCCTCACAATCTTGCCAGTGCTGTTATTGTTTGCCAGTTTGAAGGGCAGAAAATATTTCTTTTGATTTGGTGATATTTGTGATAATTTGATATTCCTGATTATTGTGACGGTTGAGTTTTTTTTATGTTTAAGGCTCATATTTATTTATTCTGGGAATGGTCTGTACATATCCTCTGGTCATTTTCTATTGTGTTGATGGTTTGTGTTGTTGATTTCTAGGAGCTTTTAAATACAAGAGTACTATTTTATATATTTTATGTATATATAATATATCATTACATTTATCTGTTGTTAAATATGTTCCTCTTTGCCACTTATCTTTTGTTGTTCATGATTATTTGTCATATGAATGTTTTAAAATCTTTTTTTTAATTTGAGATGGAGTCTTGCTCTGTTGCTCAGGCTGGAATGCAGTGGCACGATCTTGCCTCACCGAACCTCCGCCTCCCAGGTTCAAGCGATTCTCCTGCCTCAGCCTCCCAAGTAGCTGGGATTACAGGCATGCGCCACCACACCGGGATAATTTTTGTATTTCTAGTAGAGACAGGGTTTTGCCATGTTGGCCAGGCTGGTCTCAAACTCCTGACCTCAGGTGATCTGCCTGCCTCAGCCTTCCAAGGTACTGGGATTACAGGCGTGAGCCACCATACCTGGCTGAATATTTTAAAATCTTATATAATCATATGAAGGAAAAATGAAGCAGATAAAGAAAAAAAAGAAAATTTTCTATAATCAAATTCATTCATGGTTTTCATGCTTCTGGGTTTTATGGCGTGTTTGGGGGGAAAGGTCCCTATTACAATATTATTTTTGGAAAACTTTTACTATATGCTCTTCTAATACTCTTATGGTTTTTCTTTTTCAAGTATAAATATTTGACATAGTTTAAATTTATTTTTAATTAGGATCTGAGCTAAATAATTCACTTCATTTCAATTGGATATCCTGTAATCTCAAAACCATTTACTGAATACTCTTTTCCTCCCACTGAGAAGAAATGCCACCTTTGTCATAGAAGCTCCCATATAGGCATGGGTTTATTTCTGAAAATCATTGTGTTCCATTGACTTTTTCAGCTTTCCTGTACTAATCCCATATGATTTGATTTTCTAATGGTTTATTGTATATGTTGTTACGCTAATCCTTCCACCCCCACTTATTTATGTACTATTTCAAATTATTGTCTATTCTTTATTTTCTCCTCCAAATGAATTTTTAATTAGCTTATTAAACATCATGAAAAAAAATACTCTTGACTGAGACTGCATTAAATATATAGATAAACTTGGATGGAATTCATTGATATTTTATAGTACTGAATCATAGCCAAGCGTGGTGGCTCACACCTGTAATCCCAGCACTTTGGGAGGCTGAGGCAGGGGGAATCACTTGAGGTTAGGACTTCAAGACCAGCTTATCTAACATGGTGAAACCTGTCTCTATTAAAAATACAAAAATTAGCTGGGAGTGGTGGCGGGCACCTGTGATTTCGGCTACTCAGAAGGCCAAGGCAGGAGAATCGCTTGAACTCAGGAGGCAAAGGTTGCAGTGAGTCAATATCATGCTATTGTACTCCAGCCTGGGCATCAGAGTAAGACCCTGTCTCAAAATAATAACAATAATAATAATAATGAATCAGACCATTCAAAAATGTGTTATGTATCTACATGTATTCCAGTCTTCTTGTATGGGCTTCATTAAAGCTTTGTCATTTGTCATAGGTACATTCCTCTGTATATTGCAGTTCTTCACACTATGTGGCTTCCTTTTCCACTACGTCTGATAACTGGTTATTATAAGTCTGAAACAATACTGGTGCTATTTTTGTGTTGATCTCATATCTATCATCTTAATAAACTTTCTTGTTTTTTTTGTTTTTTTTCTTAATTGAGACGGAGTCTCGCTGCGTCGTCCAGGCTGGAGTGCTGTGGTACAATCTCAGCTCACTGCAACCTCCACCGCCCAGGATCAAGTGATTCTCCTGCCTCAGCCTCCAGAGTAGCTGGGACTACAGGCACCTGCCACCATGCCTGGCTAAATTTTTTGTATTTTTAATAGAGACAGGGTTTTGCCATGTTGGCCAGGCTGGTCTTGAACTCCTGACCTCAGGTGATCCACCTGCCTCAGCCTCCCAAAGTGCTGGGATTTATAGGGACGAGCCACCACGCCCAACCTCTCTTGTTGGTTCTAATAGTTCATCAGATTCTCTTGAGTTAGCTATGCAGACCATCATATTATTTGCAAATAGTGACAGCTTTGTCTCTTTTCAACATTTCTCTCTCTCATTTCTTACATTATTTCATTGACCATTATAAATAGAAGCAAGCATCTTTGTCTTATTCCTCACTTCAGTAGAAATTCTTCTATAATAATTCGTTATGATGTTTTCTTAATTTTTAATTTATACGTGTTTAAGGTTTACAATATATCAAAAGCACTTGTATCTTAATCTCTTCAGAGAGGATACAGTAGGTGGACTGCAGTATCAAACAATGGAAATCTCACTCAGCTTTTTGTAGAGCTAAAGTACAGAGAGTTTAGCCTAAAGCAGGTATATCAGTCAGGATTCAACCAAAGAAATGGAACCAGTAGGAGACATGTTAAGAGATTTGTTGCACTAAACTGGCGATGGTGGGAGCTGACAGGCAAGTCCAAAATCTGTGGGTAGGCCATCAGGACAGGAAGGCCAGGGTGAGAAAAGAAGCTGCTATCCACAGGTGGAATTTCTTCTTCTTCAGAGGAGCCTCTTGGGTTGTGCTCTTTCACCTGATTGAATTGGGCCCATCAGTCAATCTCCCTTGTTTTCCCCTCCCCCAGAGGTAATACTGCCCTGAATTTGATGTTTATACTTCCCTTATATTTCTCAGTAAACTTACTGTTAATAGATATATAATTATTCCAAACTAATCTCATTATTGCCTGTTTTTTGTGTTTTGTTTGTCTGTTTTGTTTTGTTTTGTTTTGAGACAGAGTTTTGCTCTGTCCCCCAGGCTAGAGTGCAATGGAGTGATCTTGGCTCACTGCAACCTCAGCCTCCTGGGTTCAGGTGATTCTCCTGCCTTCAGTCTCCCAGATAGCTGGGATTACAGGCATCTGTCACTATGCCCAGCTAATGTTTGTATTTTTTTGGTAGAGATGGGGGTTTCACCACGTTGACCAGGCTGGTTTCCAACTCCTGACCTCAGGAGATCCACCTGCCTCGGCCTCCCAAAGTGCTGGGATTACAGACATGAACCACCGTGCCAGGCCTAATTGCCTGTTCTTAAACTTCATAAAAATGGTTTAAAACTGTGTGTGCTTTTTCCAGAACTTGCTTTTTTCACTTAATATGTTTATGAGATTCCTTTTACTTCCTATTCATTCTTTTTCACTTAATGTTACATTTGTATTATACTACGTGTAAAACATTGGACTGCATGTTGAATGAATCATCATAATGTTTTGATTTATTCTCCTGTTGACAGATACTTAGGTTACTGCCAGTTTTTGCAATTACCAGCAATATTGCTCTGAATATTCTTATACACAAATCATTATGAACACACATGAGCAATTATTTAGAGGGTATATTCCAAGGAGTAAAATTGCTACATGCATATCTTTCACTTTATTAGATTTTGCCAAATTGATCCCTAAAATGGCCTACCAAAATAAAAACAAAAAAGCGCACCCATCACAGTTATTACTGGTTCACTCTCTACCGTGAATTATGTTTTAAATAAATCAACATACTAAAGATTCTTTTAAATGACATATCAGTTTATTCACAACATCAAGATAGAAAGTCCTGTTGTTCCACATCTTTGCCATCTGTTAGTATTGTCAGGTTTTCTTTTTTTTAACTGAGATGGCAGGGGTCTCTCTATGGTCCCAAACTCCTGGGGTGAAGCCATCCTCCTGCCTCGGGCTCCCAAAATGCTGGAAATACAGGCATGAGCCACTACACCTGAACCAAAATTTTTTTTCTTTTTTTTGAGAGGGAGTTTTGCTCTTGTTGCCCAGGCTGGAGTGCAGTGGTGTGATCTCAGCTCACCACAACCTCAGCCTCCTGAGTTCAAGCAGTTCTCCTACCTCAGCCTCCCAAGTAGCTGGGATTACAGGCATGCACCACCATGCCCTGCTAATTTTGTATTCTTAGTAGAGACAGGGTTTCTCCACGTTGGTCAGGGTGGTCTCAAACTCCTGACCTCAGGTGATCCTCCCGCCTCAGCCTCCCAAAGTGCTGGGATTACAGGCGGGAGCCACCATGCCCAGCCTACCGGATTTTTCAACTGCTGTAATTCTTTGGTTTTAATTTGCTCTTCCCTGACTACCAGTATGGTTGAGCAACTGCCTGTTGATCATGCATGTTTTCATATATCTATTGATCATTTATAGTTTTTTTTCTTTTGTGACCTGCCAATTCATAAATTTTGTCTATTTTTAAAATAATTTTTTGTACTTATAATATTTTTAAAAATCTTTTATCTAGTTGTGACATATTTTCATTCTTAATATTATTTATATTTTCATCCTTTTAAACTATAGGTTTAGGCCAGGCCCATTGGCTCAGCACGTTGGGAGGCCGAGGCAGGTGGATCACCTGAGGTCAGGAGTTCAAGACCAGCCTGGACAACATGGCGAAAGCCTGTCTCTAAAAATACAAAAATTAGCTGGGCATGGTGGTGGACACTTGTAATCCCAGCTACTTGGGAGGCTGAAGCAGGAGAATTGCTTAAACCCAGGAGGCAGAGGTTGCAGTGAGCCAAGATTGTGCCATTGCACTCCAGCCTGGGTGACAAGAGCTAAACTCTGTCTCAAAAAAAAAAACAAAACACACACATACTACAGTTTTATTAACCTTTTCTAACAAACACCTCTTATTGATCTGTTACAGTTTTTAATCTATGTAGTTAATTACATTCTGCTTTTATCTTCTTAATTCCACATTCTGCTTCCATTGGTCTGATTTTTGCCTGGTTTCTTTGTTTTCTCATTTCATTTATTTTCTATGTTGCTTAATAGAAAAATACATTGAAAGCTACTACTGCTCCTCTAAGTCCCACTCCCACTTTAACCATGTCCCACAGGTTTCCGTCTACCATGTTCTTATTTCCATTTATTTCTGAGTACCTGGTAATTTACATTTGGATTTCCTTTTTAACCCAAGAGATATTTAGAACAGTGATTTTTCATTTCCAAAGGGATACTTGTAGACTTTCATGATTAGTTTAGCTTTATTGCATTATAATCAAAGAATATGAGCTATAAAGTTACAATCTTCAGGACAATTAAAATTGTCTTCATGGTCTAATAGATGGCCAATATTTTCTATGGACATCTGAAAGGAATGTGTATCTTCTGATGAGCACTACACACATGCACAAACACATTCACACATGTACACATAATGAATTTTGTTAATTGTATTATTAACTATTTCTTGATTTTTGTTTACTTAATCTGTTGATTTCTAGAGAGGCTAAATGTTTCCCAGTGTGATTATGGATATATTTATTTTTGCTTGTATTTCTAAAGCTTTATTTCATACATAGCTTTGAAATAGGTGAGTTCTATTTGTCAACATTTGCACAATATATGTTTCAGTACTATATTTTCGACATTTTTGTGTTGGGTGTCTATGTGTGTATGTGTGTGTGGTGTGTTTTATAAAATGTATAGAGTGGATTTCATTTAACATTGATGTTAAATGAGGTATTTTTCCAGGTACCTCTTTTTCCTATTAACCTTGAGTCCAATTCGGAAATGCATGTAGGTTGGATAGGGAATTAAATGAAACATCCCCTGCTTTTTCTTCACATGAAGCTGGGTTGAAAAATGTACCCCGGATCCAAGAACATAATCAGCTTTCAAGTACATCACACCACCTCTTATTCCAATGTCCTCAGGTCTCAGATTTGAAGAAATAAAGTAGAAGCCTAAGAAACTGGGTCTGTACAACAAGCACTTAACCAGTCAGATAAACAGAAGCCTGCTGCCTGCTTTTCACTCCACTGAGTGCAGAAGTCCAACGAAGCTGAGAATGAGGCTGCATGTGCACATTGTCTATAATAACCCAGCCCTAAAAGAAAACTGTGGGTCAGTGCGTGTCACAGTGGCCATCTCAGTAAAGAAATAAGCCAATCAAGGACAAGGAAGCAGGAATGAGAGATTCAAGAAACTTCTGCATAAGATGGATATTCTTAGTTTAAGAAAAGCATGTGCCAGGTTACTACAAGAAACACAGGGCAGTTCTGATCCCACACAGTCTCTTCTCATAAGACTCCATGTGTCTTCTTTTCTGACCCTACTTCCCACCTCCTCAACTTCTGATTCCTTCCACTGTGCCCTCTAGAACTCATCAATCATCAGCAAAGTTCCCCTCTATCAGTACAGGTGCACTGTCCACGCTCCTGTCTAGTTTCAGCCTGTCCACCTTCACACTAGATTCCACCTCTTCTTCAAGCAATTTTCTCTCTCTTGGGCCATCAATTTTCCCTCCTTCCTTTTATCACACAAACACACTATAATATTTTTCAAATCTTGAAAAAGGAAGAAAAGCTCTCTCAATATCACAGATTTTTGCCTTCACCTTTTCACCAAAATTACTCTTTTTTTTTTTTTTGAGACGGAGTCTTGCTCTCTCACCAGGCTGGAATGCAGTGGCACAATCTTGGCTCACTGCAACCTCCGCCTCCTGGGTTCAAGCTATTCTTCTGCCTCAGCCTCCCAAGTAGCTGGGACCAGAGGTGCATGCCACCATGCCTGGCTAATTTTTGTATTTTTAGTAGAGACGGGGTTTCACCATGTTGGCCAGGATAGTCTCGATCTCTTGACCTCCTGATCCACCCACCTCAGCCTCCCAAAGTGCGGGGATTACAGGCGTGAGCCACCACGCCCAGCCCAAAATTACTCTTGTCTAGGTAGGCCATGGTTTCCACATTGCTGTACCCACTGGTCACCTTCCAATCTCTATCTTTCTTGACGTAGCACAGAGTTTGACACAGTAAATCACTCTCTTCATTCATTCCCTTCAATTGCTTCCAGGATTCCAAACTCTTCTGGTTTTCCACCAACATTTCTGGTAGATCCTTGGTCTCTTTGGCTGGTTTATCTTCTCTTTCCAACTTGTATATGTTAATGTATCCTAGTGCTCAGTTGAGACTCACTATTTTGGTGACATCATCCAATCTCACAGCTTTAATCCCTAACTATACGCTAATTCCTCCCAAAAGTATAGATCCAGCCTTGATCCACCTGTGGTCCTCACTGGCCTCTGCAGCAAGGATATGTATCTCTTTTCCCCTGTCACTGACAACCCCATGGGCAGCTGCTACTGAAGTGTGTGGCCAGAGGACATGTGGTCTTTTTTCTGTCAGCTAAATCAGGACTTTGTGATTCTCTTGCTGAATCAGTTCACTTTGGCACCATGTACCCTCCTGAAGTCTGACCATGACACTTGTTTAATCTCCATAGGTTGCAACAGTATTTAATAGAAGAAATAAACTTTGAGACAGAATAAGATCTTTCTGATTCAAGTACCCCTCCCCTTTTTTTTTCCCCCGAGACAGGGTCTCGCTCTGTTGCCTAGGCTGGAGTGCAGTGGTGCAATCTCGGCTCCCTGCAGCCTCTGCCTCCCACGTTCAAGTAATTCTCCCACCTCAGCCTCCTGAGTAGCTGGAATTACAGGGGTGTGCCACCACGCCTGCCTAATATTTGAGTTTTTAATAGAGATGGGGTATCACCATGTTGGCCAGGCTGGCTCAAACTCCTGACCTCAGGTGATCCACCCATCTCCGCCTCTCAGAGTGTTGGGATTACAGGCGTGAGCCACCACACTCAGCCTTGATTCAAGTTCTTCGACAGATCTAAGCTATTTATTATTTCCAAAGAAGGTTAAGTTCAGGAGTGCTTACATTTGTTGGTTTTTAATGAAAAACTCCATTTTTCTTTAAGTTTAGATGCATTTCAACTGAATGTGTTTTGAAATATCAGTATGAACTCATGATGGGTTTTATCGTTTTTTTTAATGTTTCCAGCTCTGTCCACAAGAGCCTAGAAATGACCAACTGACTGACAAAGAGCACCCTTGGTGCCAGATCATAGACTCTAAGTCTCATTTTCCACTAAAACAAAAAAACAAACAAAAAACAAAACAACAGGGCTCCGTGTAAAAAAAAATGGGTGGTTCCAGATCCAAGGCAGGAAATGTCATAGCAGATAGCAGAGAGCTTTTAAAAATGACTAAAGTTGTATCAAAGCAGCTCAGGATCCAACTTCAAGAGGTTATTTACCAAAGATGAGACAATTGAAGCATCAATAAACCAAATTTCCAGCTGGGCACGGTGACTCACACCTATAATCCCAGCACTTTGAGAGGCCAAGGAGGGGGGAATCACTTGAGGTCAGGAGTTCAAGACCAGCCTGGCCAACATGGTGAAACCCCGTCTCTACTAAAAATACAAAATTAGCTGGGCGTGGTGGCAGGCACCTGTAGTCCCAGCTACACAGGAGGCTGAGGCAGGAGAATCGCTTGAACTCGGAAGATGGAGGTTGCAGTGAGCCAAGATCGTGCCATTGCACTCCATCCTGGGCAACAAGAGAAAAACTTGGTCTAAAAAAAAAAAAGCATTTCATGGTTTGAAACACCTGAAATACATAAATTTATAAGGATCCCACACACATGCAAAAAAAAAAATTTACACATTTTGTCACCATTTGAGAATGCTAGGGAACCAACTCATTATTTTATTTTGAAAGCTGATAAATAAAGGGAACCAGCATTTATCCTGCTTTTCTACATTAACCAAAACTGGGTAACCAAAGAGAAGATGAGGGGAATTTTCTCTTTAGGGAAGCATTCCAGATAATACATGAAGCAGGAATGCTCGGCTTAGAATATCACCATATTTTAATGCCATTTCTTACAGTTTGTATGAACAAACAAAAAAATAATATCGCCATATTGCAACCTGTAATGTATTAGCAGATCTAGGCATTGAACATCAAAGGCTGCTAACATCACAAAAACAGAAGCAGCCTGCCATTCTGTGCCTTCAGATGGAAGAACGCATCACCAATGCATGAAGTCTTATTGCCCCAAAATCTAACCTGAACTTAATCGAGTCCTCATATTCATATTTTCTACAAACTCGTTATGATTCACATCATCCTGTTCTTTTGCCAAAGATTGTGATTTCCTCTCTGATCTGAGTATTGATTTGACTTATTTGACATTCTTCAATTAATTGTTTCCTCTGTTAGCTTCTATTTCTGGAGTTTCTTTCTGATTGAGTTGTTTCTTTTCCGTTCTATTGAAGCTTCTTGTTTCAGATTAATATTTGAGGATCTAGATGAACAGTTAACTTCTTCCCTCTAAGAGCCATCCCTGTTTGCCTCTTTGTAAAAGTGGATTGTGGCTGGGTGCGGTGGCTTATACCTGTAATCCCAGCACTTTGAGAGGCCAAGGCGAGTGGATCACGAGATCTGGAATTCTAGCCCAGGCTGGCCAAATCCTGTCTCTACTAAAAATACAAAAATTAGCTGGGTGTGGTTGGCATGCATCTGTAATCCCAGGTACTCAGGAAGCTGAGGCAGGAGAATCACTTGAACCTGGGAGGCGGAGGTTGCAGTGAGCGGGTATCACACCACTGCACTCCAGCCTGGCAACAGAGCGAGACTCCGTCTTAAAAAAAAAAAAGTGTAAGGGAGGAGTGACCCATGGGGTCACTTCTGATGGCTCTCTCCAGCCCCCAGGACTCATACCATGCACTTTCCCCTGGCAGAATATCTGCTTTATTTAGACAAAAATACTTTGAACTTTAACCTGAGAATGGACGTTGACACCACAAGCCCCTTGGTGGGCACTAGCTCAGTGGTCATGGAATAGTTCTATAATTAAGAATCCAGATAACCATCCCAGGGCTCACTCCTCTTCTATGTTTGGTGCTCTGAACTTAGAATTTTTTTGAAGCCTTTTGTATAAAGATGCACCTGTGCAGTTGTGATATCTTGCTTGTCTATCGGACTGTGGATTCCTCTACTTACATTTCTCCACCAGTCCTGTTCTATAATCTCTCTGTCTTCCAGGAATTCTCTAAATAGTGTGGTTTTCCAAGTAGTATGGTTCAGGGCAATCTTTCCGTGTTTTTAGGTGAAATTTTGTTTTTGTTTTTTGGGGTAGGGTTGTTGGAAGTTTTTGTTTTTTGTTTGTTTGTTGTTTTTGAGACATAGGCTTACTCTGTTGCCCAGGCTGCAGTGCAGTGGCTCAGTCATGGTTCACTGCAGCCTCAAACTCCCAGGCTCAAGTGATCTTCCCATCCCCACCTCCAAAGTAGCTGGCACCACAGGCACGTGCCACCACACCCATCTAGTTTTTTTGTAATTTTTGTAGAAACAGGTTTTGCCATGTTGCCCAGGCTGCTCTTGAACGCCTGGGCTCAAGTGATCCTCTTCCTTGGCCTTTCAAAGTGCTGAGATTCACGCCTGAGGTTGAGATTACAGGCGAGAGCCACCACACCCAAGCTTAGTGGAATTTGGGGTAGGAGGAGTTTGGGGTGGAGCATAGCTGCAAATATTTAGTTTATCATCTTTATCCGTTTCCGCTACAATAGTTTTCAACAGTGGTGATTTTAAAAAGAACTCTCAACTTGTGACCAGATATTAATTCTTAATATGGTCTGTAGTCAGTCCTGGGAAAGAGAAAATGTAAAATAACTGTAGGAATATTATGAAATTGGCATATGGAAAGACCTAAGAGAATATCATAGTCTTACCCATAGCAAGTACTTTCCTAATTTCTCTAAGTTGACAAAAGTCCTTTTTCTCCCCAATCCTAGAACTGCTGACCATAGGGATTTCTTCAGTGCAGCGTCCCCAAGGAAGCTACCTCTTGGACACCTTGCAATCTCTCTTCTTTGCTTCCTCCCTGTCTGAGCGAAAACACTTCACTGTTCTGGTACACCTGGCAGATCCTGATCCCAACTGGCTTGATCAAATGATCTCCAATATCTCAACCCTCTTTCAACCATATATCCAGGCCAGACAGCTAGTAGTAATCAACACTCCTCTTAAAAGCTATCTTCCCTTGAAGAACCTTAAGAAAAACTTTAATGGCACTCCAGCCTATGTAACCTTTCGCTCCAAGCAGAATATGGATTATGCCTTCCTGATGAACTTTGCTACCAACCACTCTGACTATTTCCTGATGATCGAAGATGACGTGAAATGTGCCCCTGGATTTGTCTCCCAGATTGCTACTATACTGTCTGCCTGGGAAAGGAAAACTTGGGTGACTCTGGAGTTCTCTAGGCTGGGCTTCATTGGAAAACTCTTTCATGCTAGGGATCTCCCCTGCTTTGTTCGTTTTCTTCTCCTCTTCTACCAAGAAATGCCCTGTGACCACCTTCTCTCCCATTTCCGTGACCTTCTCATGCAGAAAAAACCAATCCAATTCTTTCCCTCCCTCTTCCAGCACATGGGCAACTATTCCTCCTCTGAAGGCCGAGCAAACAGCCTCACAGATAAGGAGTTTGAGGGAAATGACATTGGCCCTCCCGGCAACCCTTCTGCCACCATTTACACTAGTCTGAATGTTACCAATGCCTCTGTTCTCATGAATGCCTATAGTCTGGATAAGAATTTCTTTTATATCAAGAACGCTAAGGCTGGCAGCCACCTGACTGTGGTTTTGGACATACCTGCTGTAGTATTCCGAGTTCAGGTGCTGACTGGCTCTGAATTGAAAGGGGAGAATCAGTTGAAAGAGGGACAGGTAGAACTGGGCTATGACTCTACCAATCGGATTCATGACTGTGATGACTACGTTCTGCTGGGGCTACTGGTGAATGGCATCCTGGATAAGCAGGTGTTATCTGAAGAGTCTGGGAAGAAGGTGAAATGTGTGAGATTGCTTGTAACAGCCACTCTGCCCTCTGGATTAATAGTCAGGCACATCAACCTCTGGATTAAGTAACGTTTAAGTAACATATGGAGACTCCAGTAGGGCTTCTGGGAGTGTTCAGGTTGGAGGTAGAGTCTATAGAAGTAACAAAACATTAAAATCTGGAAATTGGTCAGGTATATCTCTTTACTGGGTCCTTTCAGGATTCTAAGTACAGAATACACAGCATGTTGAAAGGCCAAGAGAGGGTAATATCCTTTTGGTCACCTTCGTGGGTGGTTCTGGTCCTAGAGTCATGGGTGGACAGAAGGGGTTTCCTAAGACGTTCTGTTTTTGCTTTTCTTTTCTTTCTCTCTCTCTTTTTTTTTTTTAAATTCAAAGTCTCACTCTGTCACCCAGGCTGGAGTGCAATAGCATGATCATAGCTCACTGCAGCCTCCAACTCAGGACCCAAGCAATCCCCACCTCTGCCTCCCAAGTAGCTGAGACCACAGATACATGCCACCAGGTCCAGCTAATTTTTAATTTTTTTGTAGACATGGGGTCGCACTATATTGCCCAAACTGGTCTCAGACTCCTTGACTCAAGTAATCCTCCTGCTTCAGCCTCTGAAAGTGCTGGGATTACAGGCATGAGCCACTGCGCCCAGCTCCTTCTCCAATGCTCTATCTGAAAGGGTCTACCATCCAAATTTCTTTCCTTGGATCAATAATGCCAGGACTTTATAAAGAACAGGAACATGTGAGTAAGACTAACTGATCTCACATCACAAGACTCTAACAGTGCATGAGAGAAGACAAAAGTTCTTCTACCAGCCAGGACATGGATTCGTTAAAGACAACTTCCTATGTGACAGGAAAAAGTCCATTGGCTAAGAACATGACTCTTTTCTCTGTGATCTCATTTTTCCATTATAAGGTATTCATTCATTCCGTAAACATTTATTGAGTACCTTTCATGGGTAGGCACAGTTCCCTTCTACATAATCAGCCAAAATGCCAGAGCATTCCTTTTTAAATTCCATTAAAATTACTGAAAATAATTTGCTGTGACTTCTGCTAGCTCCTATAGTCATGTCTATGGGATCATAGGTAACTTGGGTGTTTCTGGTAGGAAATACTTCGGATATTTTACTAACATCTTTATCTCAATCTGACTATGAAATCGTTATTTCCAGAAAAATCTCATCCCTGAGCTCAACTCTGGTGCAGTGTCTGCAGAGGTGTTTTCACTACCTTGAAAACTATAATTCATGAAGGCAGGGAGAAAAGGAAAGGAAAGGAAGGAACACTTTAAGTGGAATACTTGGAGCTGGGCGTGGTGGCTCCTGCCCATAATCCTAGCACTTTGGGAAGTCAAGGGAGGAAGATCGCTTGAGGCTGGGAGTTCGAGATCAGTCTGGGGAACAAAGCGATACCTCATTTCTACCAAAAAAAGAAAAAGAAAAAAACCAGGTATAGTGGTGCATACCTGTAGTCCCAGCTAATAGAGAGCCTGAGGCAGAGGGGTTACTTGAGCCTGGGAGGTCAAGGCTGCAGTGAGCTATGATCGTATCACTGCATCCCAATCTGGATGACAGAACAAGATCCTGTCTCAAAAAATTAAATAAAATAAAAACAGGAATACTTGGGAAGAACTCAAATAAAAAGCCAGTGTCCTAATAAGTTACAATCAAAGTGGTTAGAAAGAGCTAGAAAATTTGGAACCAGGATAATGGCATGGGAACAAGAATAGGAGGTTGAGGTTTGAGGGCATCAGATGCAGGGGAATGGGGCAAGTGTCTACGGCAACCATGAGAGTGTAGGGACCAAATCTCCACTGTGGCCAGCATGACTGGCCCCATGCTCCCCTTTTGACCTACCACAGTGTGATGCCAAGGCTTCACCTCCCATGGGCTGTGACCAACCACAACAGAATGGTACTAAGCCTGCCCCTTTTGGCAAGATGAAAGACACCTCCGAGAGGTGATTTTAGCCTGAGGACTCCCCATAAGCCTATTCCAAACGTTCTTGGACCACACTGTAGTCCTGGCCTTTCTCTAGCCAATCCTTCTTTCTCTGTCACCTTCCACAGTTGTCATACCTTCACTATAGTCTGAATTATCTCCCTGCCTTTTCCTTCTCCCTTCACTAATACATCTCTTTGGTGTCTAACCTTAGTTTTTGTGTCAGCTCCTTGGCAAGTGTGACCTAATGCAATTTTGGTAAATTTGCGTTAGTTCTGTGATCTAAGAAAACAGATGGCAAGATGAGGACTTGGAACTGGCTTATCCTGACTTTCAGAAAGTGGTAGTAATAAAGGTTAAAATAGGCTAGTAGAGCATGGCATCACTGTGGAAAAAAATCTACAGACAAGGCCAGGCACTGTGGCTCACACTTGTAATCCCAGCACATTGGGAGGCCAAGGTGGGTGGATTACCTGAGGTCAGGAGTTTGAGACCAGCCTGTCCAATAGGGTGAAGCCCTGTCTCTACTAAAAAAAAATACAAAAAAAAATTAGCCAGGCATGGTGTTATGTGCCTGTAGTCCCAGCAATTCTGGAGACTTAGGAGAATTGCTTGAACTCGGGAGGCAGAGGTTGCAGTGAGCAGAGATCGTCCTCTGCACTCCAGCCTCAGCAACAGAGCAGGACTCAAAAAAAAATTACAAGCAGCCACTAAGGATGCTACTTAACATCTGCAACCAAAACAAAGCAAGAATGAAGGAGCAGGAGTCTGAGGGCAGTCATCCCAGTAAAAAGTCACAATTGGCCGGGTGCAGTGGCTCATGCCTATAATCCCAGCACTTTGGGAGGCCGAGGTGGGCAGATCACAAGATCAGGAGATCGAGACCATCCTGGCTAACACGATGAAAGCTAACACGGTGAAACCCCATCTCTACTAAAAACACAAAAAATTAGCCTGGCGTGGTGGCACACACCTGTAGTCCCAGCTACTCGGAAGGCTGAGGCAGGAGAATTGCTTGAATCCGGGAGGCGGAGATTGCAGTGAGCCAAGACCTGCCACTGCACTCCAACCTGGCGACAGAGTGAGATTCAGTCTCAAGAAAAAAAAAAAGAGTCACAATCCTTGCTTAGTTCCTGAACTTGAGTCAATTTTCAGATCCATACTGATTGATAGAGGAGATAGAAGGAAAGAACCTGGGACGCTGAAACACGCATGTCCTGTAACAGTTTCCCCAGTCTTTACCTGAAGAGCCATCTATGTAGGCTTACGCACCTCTGGAATACTCAGACGTTTTCGCAACTATTGAACACAAGGTCTGAGTTGATGTTGATGCCCAGAGATTCAAAGCTTAAGGCTTAGGGGGCCTAGGTTATAAATGGAGTCTTTGCCAAAGTCATGCTTATCATGAGACCACTGGGTCCACAGACCCATACAGTGGTCATTTTCCCAGACCCTAAGCAGGAACTGATACATTTGTCTCAAGTCTGAGTTAATGCATATTGGGGCACGATATTGGATCCTTGGCCTATGGAATAAGAGCAATCATAGTGGGGAAGACTAAGCCTCTGAAACTGCCCCCATCCTTGGTCAACACAGTAAATCAAAAAGTATTATATCCCAGGTTAGAGGATGATGGCAGAGATTAGAGCCACCATTAAAGACCTAAAAGATACAGGGTTAGTGGTCCTTAGTGTATGTCTGTTTCATTCAGAAACCACATGGTCCCTGAAAAATGACCATAGACTGCCACAAACTCATCCAGTTAAGTAGCCCTGATCACAGCTGCTGTGCCAAACATGGTGTCATTACTGAAACATATTAGTAAACCCTTGGATTTATGCTACACAGTCATTGATTTGGCAAATGTGTTCTTGTCTATTCTGATTATAAAAGGTCAGAAACATTTCATATTCACAGGAAATGATGATATGCATTCATATTTTTGCCCAAGAACTATGTTAACTCTCTAGGCCTCTGTCTTAATAGAGTCCAAAGAGATTTAGACTGCCTGGACATCCCATAGAACGTCGTATCAATCTATCATTGATGACATCGTGCTTATTCAGCAGCACAAGCAAGCAGTCACTTAGATGCTAGAGGCCACGGTAATAGGGTAGGAAATAAACCCTGCAAAGATTTAGATACCTGCCCCACTTGACTGAAGTTTTTAGGGCTCCAAAGGTCAGGGGAATGTCAGGATAGTCTCTCCAAAGCAAAGGACAAATTGCTGCATCTTACATCCTCTACAATGAAAATGAAAGCACAAGGCCTTGTAGGCTTCCCTGGATTCTGGAGACAATATTTTCCATGCCTGGGAATACTGCTCCAGCTCCTTTACTAGGTAACACTGAAAGTTGCAAGCTTAGAGGAGGTCCTGGAGCAAGAAAGGGCTTTACAGCAGGTCCAGACTACAAGGAAAGAAGTCTTGCAATTTGGACCACATGATCCAGCACACTTGGTGGTGTCAGAGAGTGATGGGGAAAGATACAGGGTAGAGTTTGTGACAAGCCCCAGTAGGGAATCACAACACAGGCCCCTGGGATTCTGGAGTAAGGCCATACCATCTACAACAGAGAATTATAGGCTTTCTCAGAAACAGCTCTTGGCTAGCAGCTGAGCCCGGGTGGAGACAAAATGCTTCAGCATGGGTGCTTGGTTAATGTGTCCAAAACTTCCCATTATGAGCTGAATTCTGTCATAAGGTCAGAAGTCACAGTGTCATACAGGCCCAGCAGCAGTCCATCAAAAGATGAAAATGGCTCCTCTGGGATCAAGCCTGAGCGGGGCAGGATATGAGTCAGCTGCAAGAGCAGGCAGTTTAGACTTCCATGTCAACCAGCACAGTGGCAACAGACCCTCTCCCAACTCACACCCATGGCCATATGGAGGGACCCACATGACCAGCTGGAGGAAAAGGAAAAGGCTCAACCTTGGTGTAAATATAGGTCTGCTCAATATATAGGTAGGGTGGGATGCAGCGGCTCATGCCTGTAATCCCAGTACTTTGGGAGGCTGAGGCCAGCAGATCACTTGAGCTCAGGAATTCAAGACAAGCCTGGGCAACGTGGTGAAAGCCGGGCATGGTGGTGTATGTCTGTAGTTCTAGTTACTTGGGTGCCTGACGAGGGAGGATCGCTTGAGCCCAGGAGGTCAAGGCTATAGTGAGCTGTGTTCGTGCCACTGCACTCCAGCCTGGATGACAAAATAAGGCCCTGTGTCAAAAAAAATATATATATATATACACACACACAGACACACACACATATATATAGTGGATAGAAGCTGAAAATGGATGTTAGCTGCATGATAGTCACATTCAGGGGCAACCTTGAAACACAGTAGAGAAAGAAAATCTTCCCAATGGGTAGAGCTCTGAGCAGTGTGTCTGGTCATTCATCATTCCTGCACAGTGGCCAAAGGTCTGGCTATCTGATCAGGGACCTGGAAGGAAAAGGACTAGAAGATGAGATAAGAAGGACTGGGATAGAGGAACGTGGAAGGACAATGGGCTTGTGTCCTTTTGCATCTTCAAAAGTACCCACCAGAAACTATCCCCATGAAAGAGGTTCTGAACAACTGTATAGACAAATGACTCAGCCAGTTGACATTAGCCAACCTGAAAGTAGCATGAGGACACATGGATGGAGTGGCTACTATGGCAGATATGGAGGCTCCATATGGACTTAGCAGCATGGACGCCCACTTACCAGAACTGGCCTAGCTACTGCTGCCTTTGAATATCCAATCTGTCAGCACTGGAGACCAGTGTAAGTCCCCAACATGGCCCCATTCTTTGAGATGGCCAAACAGACACTCGGTGGCAAGTTTACTATACCGGGCCTTTCTATCCTGGAAAGGCCAGTGGTTCATCCTCATAGAACATCGTTTCTGAATATGGTTTGCCTTTTCCAACGGGTAGAGCTGTGTCCCACAGTGTCCCAGCCAGCACCACTATCTAGGAGCTTATAAAATGCATGGCATCAGGCATGGAATCTCACACAACATAGCGTCCAACCAGGGGACCCACTTCACAGCAGGGGAGGTTCGGAAGTGGGCCCCTGACCGTGAGATCCACTGGCCATATTATATTACCCTCCCTTTAGAAGCAGCTGGCCTCATGGAGCACTGGAATCTCTTTCTAAAGGTACAGCTGAATTGCCCTCTCAGAGATGATACTGAAATGATGGCATGCCATTCTTCAGGATGAGGCATATGTATTAAATTAGAGATCTTTGTATGGCTTCCAAAAAGAATACATGGGTCTGGGAATCTAAGGGTGGATACAGGTATGGACTCCATGTACCATCATCACTTCAGTGGCCCAATGGAGGATTTTATGTTTCCCATCCCTGCAACTTTGGACACTTCAGGGTTGGAAGAGCTGATTCCCCAGAATTAGAAAAAGGCATTCCTTTCTAAAGCGTACGGCTCGCCATTTGAAAGCCCAAACTGGAGCTTTTGTTGGTGGATTTCAGTTTCCTGCCATTCCCCTTGTATAGAACATAATCTGTACAGCAACCCAGATGAAGAGGCCCTGGGCTTGAGATGTTCAGCTCAGAGATGGGGTACATTTCTGATACAAAGCTGGATCATTCAGAAAAAGCCATCTGAAGCAAACAAACAAAATAGGCCTTAGTTATTTAAAAAAAGAGTGTTAGCAGTCAAGCCCCCATCAGCTGGCTTGGGTACTAGTTAAGGATCCCCACTAGGCATTCCATGCCAGTTGGGGAGAGGGAAGGATCCAGTGAAACTCCAATAACTCTTGGCCTTCCAGATTAGGAGGCTGTCCCAATACGACAGACTAATCCTGACCGTATCACCAGTGAGCCTGGGGAGTCTGGTTCCAGTGGCAGGGCAGTCAAAGTGACTCCATATCTTCCTGGAATGCAAGCTATGGTCTGTAGATATCTACCCAGCTGTCTGACCCAATTTCTTTGAGAAGAGAGCTGTGGCTGACTATGGAGAGCCCCATACTCATTCAAAACATCTGGCATGAGGCCAAAATCAATGTAAGGAGTAATGAGCTCCTCCCAACTTCTCCCAGCCCTTCTGATATTTTCTAACGTCCCACGTAGAAGACAGGTTGAGTAGGAAACCCAATGTAGAAGAGAGGTTGAGAAGGAACCTCTAGTGCAGCCAGCCCTGTTTTCAGTAAGTGCTTCTGTTTCATTTTTCTCCTACTATATTGTCCCCACCCATCTTATATGAATCTGTCCATCATTCTGTCTTTTACCTGATCTTCTGCACATTCTAAAAGCTGTTTGTCGGGGGAAGATCAGAGAACACACTTGGTGCTGGAGGTCAACATTAAGTTGGGTATCCTAAGGTCCCTGAGCTAAGTCTTCCCAAGAGTTAGAGTCTGGAAATGCAAATACCAAGAAGAGCCATGGCCAAAGGCAGGAGCAGGCAGCAACAACCTCCCAGGCTTAAACAATCCTCCCACCTCTGCCTCCCAAGTAGCTGGAACTACAGTTGCATGCCACCACAACCAGCTAATTTAAAAAAAATTTTTATAGACACAGGGTCTCACTATGTTGCCCAGGCTGGTTTCAAACTTCTGACCTCAAGCAATCCTCCCATCTTGGCCTCCCAAAATTCTGGAATTATAGGTATGAGCTAGAGCACCTGGCCCGTTTTCCTTTACAGTGGATCCGAAGTGGTGATTGAAACACTTGATAACCTGGATGCAACAAGCACTTTCCAATTAAAACAGACACTGGCTCCAACACTTGGGCAGGGTCCTAGAAGCCCCCTGCAGAGCCAGACTTAATTCTTTTGTTGCTAAGGTCCTGGAAGGTCTGGGGAGCCTGAGGGAAAGGGCAAAGGTGGCTAGGACATGGGGCACACCTAAAGACAGCAATGTCTACTAACTGGTTCCTGGGTAAACACCAACCCTGCATTATTCACAAGAGTCTTCACAATCTGGATCAAACTTCTCAGACTCTGCCGGGTGTGGTGGCTCACACCTGTAATCCCAGCATTTGGGGAGGCCAAGACAGGAGAATTGCTTGAGCTTGAGAAGTTTCAGACCAGCCTTGGCAACATTGCAAAACCCTGTCTTTACAAAAACTTCAAAAATTAGCCGGGCGTAGTGGTGCAGGCCTATAATCCCAGATAGTTGGGAGGCAAGGCAGGAGGATCACTTAAGCCCAGGAGAGAAAGGCTGAAGTGAGCCATGATCGTGTCAGGCACTCCAGCCTGGGTAACAGTGAGAACCTGTCTCAAAACATAAAAATAAAAGGGAGAAATGTTATGTGTTGCTTTTCCAAAAAGTTCCTTGGCACTAATAAAGCTTGGAAAGGCTGGCAAGCTCTAGTTGGTAAGTGACAGCCATAGGCAAAATGAGTCCTAGTCTAAGCAGTTTGTTTCAGTGGCTGTTAGATGAAAATGATTTCAGGTTACAGCAGGCAGTTTCAGCAGCCAGGCTTGCCCAGGATTACATTGTTGGAACAATATTATGTTCCCCGAGTGTTTTTCCCACCTGCCCCCTTGACTCTGTTTTTGTTGGGCATTTACTGGCTTATCATAAGAGATATTACAAAGGATGCAGATGAAGAGATGAATAGGGCGAGGTGTGGAGAATGGGGTGTGGCGCTTCCATTCCCTGGGCTCACCACCCTCCAGCGACCTCCTGTAACCTTGGTGTTTCCCTGAGTTCTATGACCGCTCCAGCAAATTAATAAAACCCAAAGAAGTGGTTGTGGGAACCCCAACTTAAAGCTAGTCAGTCAGAAGTTCCAGAGGCCTGAACTTTCAACCAGTGTCTGAAGGGTGGGGGTGGTCTTGTAAGACTGAGCCCTCAATCCATGGGATCTGGTGCTGTCTCCAGGTAGATAGCGTCAGAATTGAACTCAGCTGGAGAATACCCAGCTGGTGTCTGCTGCAGAATTGATTGTTGCTTAGTGTGTGGGAAAACAAAACAAAACCAAAACCACATGTGGTCTCAGAGGTCTTCTGTGTTGATTGTTGTTGTGTGAAAGAATAGAAAAAACAGTTCATGTTTCTCCACTCAATATGGAAAATC
The DNA here is from genome assembly GCA_963573385.1 of Cacajao melanocephalus. NCBI lineage: Eukaryota > Metazoa > Chordata > Mammalia > Primates > Pitheciidae > Cacajao > Cacajao melanocephalus. The sequence goes on from CAUYLG010035700.1 coordinate 25,148, forward strand.
ATACAGTCACTTTGGTAAACAGTTTGGCAGTTTCTTTTTCTTCCTCATGTTCTTCTTCTAATTTTTTTTTTTTTTTTTTTTTTTTTAGACAGAGTCTTGCTCTGTTGCCAGGCTGGAGTGCAGTGGCTCAATCTTGGCTCCCTGCAACCTCCATCTCCCCGGTTCAAGCCATTCTCCAGCCTCAGCCTCCCGAAAAGCTGGGATTACAGGTGTGCACCACTGCACCCTGTGAGGCCGGTTGCCTCACCAGGGAGCCAGGCACGCCCATCCCTCCCTGTCCTGCACTCCACACCCACCTCTGCACTCCACCCCTGGCTCTGCGCCCGGCACATGCCCCTGAGCACATGTTCCCCTGAGGGATCCGCCCGGATCTGCACACGGTCCTTGCCCCCAAGCACATGTTCCCCTGGAGAGATCCGGTGGACGTGACCTCAGCCTGCACTGAAAAGCCCGCCTGACCACCTACCCACCAATTACGAACCGCCCCGTCTCCATTCTGTACCCCTGCAAAGCCGCCCAACCACCTACCTGCCAATTACAACCTGGCCCCTCCTCATCCCTTGCTCTCCCAACCTATATAAACCCACACCTCAGGAAGTCGGCGCGGCTTCTCTGGACCCTCTCTCTCTCCCCCCCGGGACCACAGAACCTCGCCTGGGAGCTGAATAAACTGGAATTTAATTTTTCTCATGCTGGCCTCAGTTTCCTCATTTTAAACTAGACAATAACCTTACACACCCAGCTAATTTTTGTATTTTTAGTAGAGACAGGGTTTCACCATGTTGGCCAGGCTGGTTCTGATATCCTGACCTCTTGATTCACCAGCCTCAGCCTCCCAAAGTGCTGGGATTATAGATGTGAGCCAGTGCAGGTTCTCTGGAGTCCACCCAGGCGGGAGTACAGTGGCATTATCACAGCTCACTGCAACTTCCTGGGTCCAGGTGATTCTCACACCTCAGCCTCCTGAGTAGCTGGAACTACAGGTGTGCACCACCACACCCAGCTAATTTTTGTAATTTTTGTAGAGACGATTTCTCACCATGTTGCCCAGGCTGGCCTCGAACTCCTGGGCTCGAGGGATCCACCCGCCTTGGCCTCCCAAAGTGCTGAGATTACAGGCGTGAGCCACTGCACCTGGCAGCAGCTTCTTATAAAATTAAGTCTACACCTACCACACAAACAAATCATTTCATTTTGGATATTTCCCTGAGGTAAATGAAAGCATGTGTCCACACAAAGATTTGCACATTAATTTTCATAGCGATTTTGAAACAACCCAAATGTTCATCAAAAGTCCTGAATAGATAAAGGTGTGGTATATCCACCCAATGGAATACTACTCAGTGATACAAAGAGAACAAACCACTGATACAAGCAACATGGATGACTCTCAAAAGCATCACGCTAAGTGAAAAAGGTCAGAAACAAAAGATGACATATTGTATGGTCCCATTTTAATTAAATTCTAGAAAAGGCAAATGATAGGGATAGAAGGCATCTCAGTGGATTCCTGGGATGCAGGATGGTGTTAGTGGGGAGGGACTAACTTGAATGGACAACAAAGGAAGTTTTTAGGGAAATCAAACTGCTCTGTATCTTGATTGTGGTAATGGGGGTGGTTACGTAACTGTACACATTTGTCAAAACTCAAGCTGTACCCTTAAAAATGGTTTGTAAATTGTATTTCAATAAAACTAATTTTAAAACTAAAAAATTGGGTACGACATGCATGGCATAAAAAAAAGAAATGAAAACTAAAAAAAGAATTGACAAGGAATTATTGTAATCAAAAGGGCATGGTTTAGGGACATGGGTAAAATACCATGCCCAAGAAATAGGAATATAGGCCTGGTGTGGTGGCTTATGCCTGTAATCCAAACACTTTGGGAGGCTGAGGCAGGCAGATCAATTGGCCACAGGAATTTGAGACCAGCCTGGGCAACATAGTGAAACTCCATCTCTATAAAAAGTACAAAAATTAGCTGGGCGTGGTGGCATGCACCTGTAGTCCCAGCTTCTCAGGAGACTGAGACGGGAGGATCGCCTGAGCCCAGGGAGGCTACAGCTGCAGCAAGCCGTGACAGTACCACTGTGCAACAGAGTGAGACGCTATCTCAAAAAAACAAGTAGAAATATATAGAAACCTGATCTATAATAAAGATGGCACTACAAATGATTGAGAATAGAATGTTCAGTTCTAATGAGTAGTGCAAGGATTCATGGTCATTCACATGAGAAATGGAATATGATTGGAACCCTAACAAACATGCTGCATAAGAATCCACCCTACATAACTGCAAGAAGAAGACATAGGAGACCATCACCATGACCTCAGAGTGGGGGGAAAAAAAGACAATGTGATACTATTTACAACAGTAAAGATATCAAATAGGTCAATGAAACTCAAAGGATTAAAAAGAGCCCCAAACTTATACAGTTAATTGAATTTGACAAGGTGACAAAGCAATTCAAAAGATAAGGGAAAGTCTTTTCCACAAATGGTGCTGGAACAACTGGCTATTGGTGCAGAAAAACGGACCTCAGCCCCAACTTCATCTCATACACAAATATTAATTTGAGATGAATCACCACCCTAAAGGTAAAAATGAACACTATCAAGTCTCTAGAAGGAAATGTAAGAGAATGTCTTTGCAGCCTTGGGATAAAATAATTTTTTTTGTTTTTTTAAATTGGCACGTGATAACTGTACACATTTAAAGGGTATAGAGGGATGTTGCAAGGCATGTACAGTGAGGTGATCAGATCAGGGGATTAGCATATCCCTCATCTGAAACATGTGTCATTGCTTTATGTTGAGAATGTTCAATACCCTCCTTCTAGCTGTTTGAAAGTATATAGTACATTATCATTAACTACAGTCATCCTGCAGTGGTCTAGAACACTGGAACCCATTCCTTCCATCTAGCTATAATTTTGTACTCTTTAACAAATCTCTCTCTTTTTTTTTTTTTAAAGACGGAGTCTCACCATGTTGGTCAGGCTGGTCTTGAACTCTCGACCTCAGGTGAGCCGCCCACCTTGGCCTCCAAAGTGCTTGGATTACAGGCGTGAGCCACTGTGCCCAGCCTAACAAATTTCTTGATATTTCTTAAATAGGACCAAAAAAATCACTGACCATGAAGGAAAAATACATAAACTAAACTTCATCAAAATTATACATAATTTTTGTCTTAGCAAGATGTAGTGTAAATTTATTAACATGTGGGACATATAGTATAAAGAGTTCAGTCTGAATAAATGATATTTATTAAGCCAAAAAAGGAGGAATGTACATCAAGTTTTAGCTACATTGTTGATATACAAATATGCAGATTTTATCACTGAAAAAAACTCAGTTGTGTTTCTTCATCAGATCTTCAACTGAACCTAGAACTTTTTCACACCTCAATTAGGAAAGAAACAAAACAAAACAAAAAAACTCAGAAAAAAATAAACTATAAGTTGATTGGCTGCTGAGTGAGACAGCACAGACTTTTTACAGAGAACTACACAGCATCACACCATGAGGGGCGGTGTCTGGCAATATATGTAATTTTTTAATGCAAAAAAAAAATGTGTTTGTGATCTTCCCTGTCTTAACTTTAATATAAATCTTTAAAGAGTTGGTTGTTGGTTGGTTGTTTTCTAGAAGAAAAAAGGAGGGGTCAGAAAAAGAGGAAAAATTGGAAGAACAGGATTCAAGGGGAAACAGGGAAGATGGGGAAGGAAAAAAACTAGTTAAAAGAAGTCATGCCCCAGTAGAAGAATATGGTTTTAAAATATATGGCCTTGTCAGAACAACATGAGTATAAGTAAAATTGTAAGTGTAGGGAGGAAGAACTGGGGCATTCTTAGCAACGGAAAAGAATGAATAAAGAGAAGGGTGGCTCATGCCTGCAATCCCAGCACTTTGGGGGCTGAGGCAAGTGGATCATTCGAGGTCAGAAGTTCGAGATCAGCTTGGCCAACATGGTGAAACCCTGTCTCTATTAAAAATACAAAAATTAGCTTGGCATGGTGGCATGTGCCTGTAGTCCCAGCTGCTCAGGAGGCTGAGGTAGGAGAATTGCTTAAACCCAGGAGGTGGAAGTGGCAGTGAGCTGAGATCGCACCACGGCACTCCAGCCTGGGTGACCGAGTGAGACTCTGTCTCAAAAATTAATAAAAAATAAAAATAAAGAAAAGGAAAGGAAACTTCAGAGGCCCACTGGGCAGTTGTGGGCCCAAGAGAGAACTAGAGATTTGAAGACCAATTTCTGGTGACCAGAAGACACCCCAGGCAGCACAGTGAACCAGTATCCTGGGGACAGAGGTGCAGCATGGCAGTAGTGACTCGTCCAGGGGGTCCTCTCATATGGAAAGAGGTCATTCAAAAGTCACCTTTGTCGACTGTCTTGGAGTCTGTCAGTTTGACTCTGAAAGTAACTGACAGTTACTTTCCAAATATCAGGGTTTGAGGTAGAAGACTGGAAAGCTGGTTCTGAAAGTATATCCCACCCCCCAACCCCACTTCACCCGGAAACAGTGCTTGACATGAGGCCAGAGGGGTAAGCAGCCCCCCTTCAGGGAGAACAATGGTTGTCAGGTGGGGTCTCCTGGGAGGGGTGGCTAGTTTCAGCTACCTCAGAGGAGCCCCTCTGGGACCCCATCCTTCATTAAAAGTTTTTCTCCTTGAATTTGGAGAAATCCCTGCTCTTTGATAAGCCCTCAAGCCACATTTTCTGTTAGACAAAAAAGACGTCAGCGGATATAGTGCTCCCAACATGGCGACGACTGGCACATGACTGGAAGTTTTTGGTCACTTTGAGGTTTCATCCTTCTCACCAGTCCCAGCATGGAGAAGATACACCAATAAGCGTTTCCTTCGATCTCTCTGATTTGATTCAAAACCTCGTATATCTGCCTGACATAACCCAGGAAAGGCTCAGATGCAAAAGTAATGTGGAACTCATAGACAAGACCCAATTTACTGATCAACAAATCCAAGAGGAGTCTTTCGCTTGAATTTGACATCTGGGGAAAAATATAATTAACTCCTTGATTTCCTCTTCTTGGTAATGCATCCTCTCTCGTTGGATCTCTAAACCAGAGTGGATAAAAGAAGATTGCTCCTCCAATTTCACCTGGAAATGCAGGGAAAGGATAAAGAAGGTGGAGGCTGAATAGAATCAAACTCTACGATCTTTGTCTTTCCTTAGATGGCACAAGTGGTGGGAAGAGTTGAACTGGGAGGGAGAAGTTTAAGGAAATAATTAGGCAGTAGCGTGCAGGAAGAGGGATGAGGGGAAGGAGGTGGGAGGATGCTAGGCAGAAGGAAATACCCACAGGCTCTCTGAGCAAGAGGAGCTCAGGATACATATAACCAGCTCACATTTCTTTGCAGAGCTGCTCCTGGCCCCAGCACCATGCACTGCTGCCTGTCGAGATACATCATTGCTGCTGTGTCCTTAGCTATCCTGGGCTTCATTCTCCAAGGAAAGAAAGAAGAGCATGTTGAGCACAGTGTATTATTGGTGAGTACCGGAGATCGAGGCTGCAGCAATTTGTCAACACTTCAGTAGAAGGGAAAGTTTGTCAAATCTGTGAAACATGGTAGTCTCATCATAGCAGTTCTAAGGAGAGAACACGCGAAGAATCAGGAGAATGTCAGAGAAAAAGTATGAGCTAGCCTTGAAATATGGATGGGATTTGACTAGGGGCAAGGAGGAAGAAAGGGGACTCCAGGTGTGGAGAGGGCAGTGCACGGCCACCTCTAGAGGACCAGGCTGACTGGTAGGACCAGCAGGTGATGAGGACCTGTGTGCTGGCCACCTCCCAACCAGGACCTGGGCAGGGAGATGTCATTTTTCCCATTTCTCACATCAAGGATTTTTCTCATTTCTCACATGAAGTGGACAACATCTGCAAGTGAGAAGATCAAACCCCACACAGTTCCTGGCCAGGCTTTGAAATCCACATTTTTCCTAAAACACCTCAGACCAGCCAAAGCTAAGCATAGGGCAGGTGTGGGGAGTGGTTCAGAATGTGCGCGTGGTCAGATTGAGCAAGAGAAAGGACT
>CAUYLG010035701.1:0-21504 GCA_963573385.1 Cacajao melanocephalus
TCTAGCCTGGGCAGTAGAACAAGAATCCTGTTCTCTCTCCCTCTTTTTCTTCCTCTTTTTTTCTCTCGTACATTCTTTTTTTTCTTTCTTTCACTCTCACTTTCTTTCCTCTCTTTTCCTTTCTTTCAAAAAAAAAAAAAAAAGGAAAAAAATAAAGACTAAAAGAAACAAAGAAGGACATTACATAATGGTAAAAGGATCAATGCAACAAGAAGAGCTAACGATCATAAATATATATGCACCCAATACAGGAGCACCCAGATACATGACAAGTTCTTAATGACTTATAAAGAGACTTAGACTCCCGCACAATAACAGCGGGAGACTTTAACACCACATTGTTAACATTAGACAGATTAACGAGATAGAAAATTACAAGGACATTTATGACTTGAACTCACACCTAGAACAAGTAAACTCAATCAATATCTATAGAATTCTCCACCCCAAATGCACAAAACATACATTTTTCTCAGTACCATATTACACCTATTCTAAAAGTAACCACACAATTGGAAGTAAATCGCTCTTCAGCAATTGCATAGTATTTCACAGGTTTAAATAAAATATTTATTGGCTGCGTGTTTGTTATTTTCATCCCTTATTCCTTCCTGTCTCCATTGTTAAGCACAATTATTGGTATAAAAGAGGTTTTTAATACCCATTTTTGGACTGCATTCTAGCCTGGGCAATAGAACAAGAATCTCATTCTCTCTCCCTCTTTCTCTTCCTCTTTCTTTCTCTCTTACATTCTTTTTTTTTTTCTTTCTTTCACTCTTTCTTTCTTCTTTTCTCTCTTTTTCTTTCTAAAAAAAAAAAAAAAGAGGAGTAAGTATCCCGTTTTGGGACAGCTGTTTTCTTCAGTATGAAGTAAGAAAGCACATTCTACCGTATTTGTAACCCACAAAGTCTGGGTAACCTCAGTGTGTCACTAGTCAACTCTGGATTCAGAAACAGAGGCACACCCTGGTCTTGACAACCACATCCAGGTCTGCCCTTGCGTAATAAAAGTGGGTCAGCAAGAATTCCTTGTAAGGCATGTCCATCTGATATGTGACGTTCTGCTGTATCTCATCCCTGTCTAATGGCAACAATAACCAGAAAATATTCAGGAGGCCTATGAGGGTCAGTGCTGAAATTCATTGAGATGTGCTTGCCAAGCAATAGAGCAATCATTTTAAGTGCTCATTAAACATGTCCAGTCTGATTCTAGCCAGGAATATTTGATTAACAAGAGATACATATCATAGTCTGCAGGGTACCACCCTTGGGCAACTGCCAGAGCCTACAGAGCCAGGCTGGCTAGGGGGCTGTAGGAGAGGTACCCATGCTACAGGCTTCCACTGCCTTCTCCCTGCAGTAAGTGCTGCCAATCATGAACTTGTTCAAGAAATTATGTCACCTGGACCAAGTTTGATTCCCAGGGTTGAATGAGAAAGCTTCCCTGGGGGTAAAATAACATCATGTCTATGTACTGCCCTTTTTGCACCACAGTCTTCCCCTGAGAGGCATCAAGAGAGGCTCCAGAAAGTCCAGCCCCTATGACTAGCCTGGCCTAGGCCAATTCCTGGTATTAAAGAAATTCTAGCTAAACAGAGTGGGTTCAAGCCTCCTCAGGGAATTTCAATCTGCCTCTAAAGGATTTTAGGCCTAAGTACTCACATAAACAGCCACAGCCAACATAATCTCACGGTTATAGGCTCCTGCAATGGGGTGCCATGAGAGCCATCACCCCCAGCCACTGAAGATGCCTTTCACTGTCCCCCTAAAGTACTGGACTTCACAAGCAGGTGACAAATTATTATTATTATGTTTGAGATGAAGTCTCGCTTATAGCAAAACCTATAGGATACAGCAAAAGCAGTGCTAACAGGGAAGTCCATAGCAATAAACACCTACACCAAAGAAGTGGAAAGATTTCAAACAATCTAAGGATGCACCTCAAAGATCTAGAAATCCAAGAAAAAAACCAAATCCAAAATTAGTAAACGGAAAGAAATAATAAAGATTAGAGGCGAACTAAACTAAATACGGGCTAATAAAATAATACAAAAGGAGCAATGAAAAAAATTGATTTTCTGAAAAGCTAAAACTGACAGATCACTAGCTAGACTAACCAAGAAAAAAAGAGAGAAGACCTAAATAAAATCTGAAATGAAAAAGGATTCATTACAAATGATACCACAGAAATATAAAATATCATCACAGACTAATACAAACAACTGTATGCTATCAAACTGGAAAACCTAGAGGAAATGGATAAACACATAACCTACCATGAGTGAATCAGGAAGAAATAGAAAACTTGGACAGATCAATAAAAGTAATGAGATTTAAAGAGTAATAAAAATCTCTTAACAAAGAAAAGTCCAGAATTGGATGGCTTCACTGCCAAATTCTACCAAACTTTCCAAGAAGAACAATTCTTCTCAAACTATTCCAAAAAATTGAAGAAGAGAGAATTCTCCTTAACTCATTCTACTAGACCAGCATTATGCTGACACCAAAACCAGACAAGGACACAACAAAAAATAAAAGTACAGGCCAATATCCCTGATAGGCACAGATGCAAAAATCCTTAACAAAATACTAGGAAAGCAAATCCAATTGCACATCAAAAAGCAGTACACCACGATTATCTCAAGGATGCAAGGGTCCTTCAACATATGCAAATCAATAAATGTGATACATCACATAAACAGAATGTAGGATAAAACCATATAATTATCTCATTAGAAGCAGAAAAAGTGTTTGGTAAAATTCAACATTCCTGCATGATAGAAACTCTCAACAAACTAGGCAAAGAAATACCGCAATATTAATAAAGGCCATATATGACAAACCCACAGCTAATATAAATCTGAATAGGGGAAAGGTAAAAGAAAGCTGTCCCTCTAAGAACTGGCACAAGACAGGAATGTCCACTGATTTGGATTGGCTGTGTCCCCACCCGACTCTCATCTTGAATTGTGGCTCCCATAATTCCCACATGTTGTGGGAGGAACTCAGTGGGAGATAACTGAATCATAGGCACAGTATCCCCCATACTGTTCTCATGAATAAGTTTCATGAGATCTGATGGTTTTATAAGGAGAATGCTTTTCACTTGGTTTTCTAATTTCTCCCTTGTCTGATGCCACGTAAGACATGCCTTTTGCCTTCTGCCATGATTGTAAGGCCTCCCCAGCCACATAGAACTATGAGTCTATTAAATCTCTTTTTCTTTAAAAATTACCCAGTCTCGGGTATATGTTTATCAGCAGCGTGAAAACAGACTATTACACCTACTTTCACCATTCCTGTTCAACACAGTACTGGAAGTCCTAGTCAGAGCAGTTAGCCAACAGAAAGAAATAAAAGGCATTCAAGTTGGAAAAAAGTAAGTCCATTTGTCCCTTTTTGCAGATGGTATGATTTTATACCTAGAAAAACCTAAAGGCTCCAATAGATCTGATAAATTCAGAAAAGTTATAGAATATAAAAATCAACATACCAAAATTGGTAGTGTTTCTATATACCAATAACGAACTAGCTGATAAAGAAATCAAAAAGGCAATCCCTTGTTAAATAGCAATGAAAAATAAAATATCTAGAAATAAATTTAATCAAAGAGGTGAAAGACCTTGCAAGGTAAACTACTGATGAAAGAAGCTGAAGAGGACACGAACAAATTGAAAGACATCCCATGTTCACAGATAAGAAGAATGTCATTAAAATGACTAAAATGCCCAAAGCAATCTATAGATTTAAAGCAATCGCTAACAAAATGTCAATGTCATTTTACAAAGAAATGGAAAAAACAATCCTAAAACCATATGGAACCAAAAAAGAGCACAAATAACCAAAATAATCCTAATAAAAAAGAACAAAGCTGAAGGTTTCACACTACCTGACTTTAAAGTATATTACAAGGCTATATACACCAAAATAAGCAAGGTATTGTTATAAAAACAGATACAGGCCAGGAGCGGTGGCTGACACCTGTAATCCCAGCACTTTGGGAGGCCTAGGAAGGTGGATCACCTGAGATCAGAAGTTCAAGGCCAGCCTGGTCAACAGGTGAAACCATCTCTACTAAAAGTATAAAAATTCGCCAGGCCTGGTGGTATGCACCTATAATCATAGCTAATCAGAAGGCTGAGGCATGAGAATTGCTTGAACCCAGGAGGCAGAGGTTTCAGGGAGATGACATAGTGCCACTGCACTCTGGCCTGGGCCACAGAGTGAGATTCTGTCTCAAAAAACAAACAACAACAACAACAAAAAACAGATACACAGAACAGTGGAAAAGAATCAACAACACAGAAATAAATCCATGTATTTACTGCCAATTGATTTTCAACAAAAGCACTAACCCAACATGCATTAGGGAAAGGACACCCTCTCAATAAATGGTGCTGGGAAAATTAGAGATCCTTACGCAGAAAAATGAAATGAAACTGAAGCCCTCTCTCTCATCACATACAAAAATCAACTCAAGATGGATTAAACACTCAAACATAAGACCTGAAACTCTAAATCTGTTAGAAGAAAACACAGGGATTGCAATTTAGGACAATGGTCTAAGCAATGATTTTATGGCTAAGCCCTCAAAAGCATAGGCAACAAAACCAAAAACAGACAAATGGGACTATGTTAAACTGAAAAGTTTTTGTGCGGCATAGGAAACAATCAACAAAATAAAGACACAACCTCTTGAATGGGAGAAAATATGCGCAAACAACCCATTGAACAAGGGGCTAATAGAATATGTAAGAAACTCAAAAAAACATTAAAAACACAAACAATCCCATTAAAAAGTGGGCAAAGGACATGAGTAGACATTTCTCAAAAAAAAAAAAAAAGACATATAAATGTCCAACAACTGTATGAAAAAACTAATCAGCAGGGAATAATAATAGATGTTGGTGAGGACGCAGACAAAAGGAAACTCTTACATATTGTTGGTGGGAATGTAAATCAGTACAGCCAGTATAAAAATAGTAGGGGCATTTCTTCCAAAACTAAAAATAGAACTACTATATAATCCAGCAATCTCACTACAGTGTATTTCCCCAGAGGAAAATAAACCAGTATTATCAAAGAGATACCTGTACTCCAACGTTTACTGTAGCACTATTCACAATAGATATGGAATCAGCCTAAGTGTCCATCAACGGACATATGCGTAAAGAATTGGTGACATATCTATACAATGAAATACAATTCAGCCATACAAAAAGAATGAAATCATGTCATTTGCAACAACATGGATGTAGGTCATTATGTTAAGTGAAATAAGCCAGACACAGAAAGACAAACATTACATGTTCTCACTTACGTGTGGGAGCTAAAAAAACTGGATTTCATGGAGGTAGAAAGTAGAATTGCAGGTACCAGAGGCTGGGGAGGGTGTGTGTGGAGGGAAAAGGGGGATTAAAAAAAGGATGGTTAATGGGTACAAAAATACAGTTAGATAGTCATAATAAATTCTAATGTTCAATAACTGAGTAGGGTGACTACAGTTAGCAATATATGATATACTTCAAAATAACTAGAAGAGAGTATTTAAAATGTTCCTGACACAGACATGATAAATATTCACAGTGAGGGATAGTCTATGCATATAACAAAACATCAGAGGCACCCCGTAAATATGTACAAATAAACTGAAAAAAGAAAACCAATCAAATGTGATTTCAGATACTACACAAGGATATAAAACTTTGAGTTAGTTCTTTAGAAAATGATTAAACAAACAGCAGCAAGGGAAGTTCACAGAGTGAGGAGTGAGTGTGGATGGGAGATGTGGGGAACATCCTCCAGGATGGCTCAGCTTGCCCACATGGTCAAGGACCCTGCGGTGAGGTGAAGGTCTGGGAAAGATGCATGGGGGTTTCATGGGGGCTGCATTCCAGTGCCTGTCTTTGTATAAGCGTGTCACCTATGAAACTCAAACTACCTCAGACTTCTCCAGGGATTCAGCCAATTAAACAGATTTTTTTTTCCATTCTGCTGCTTCTAAAAATGTAAGATTTTCTACACACTGCTATCATTACAAACTGTGATAGGCGCTATAAAGAAAAAGAATACAAAACCCAAATAGGTGAAATAAAATTTAGATTAAGGGGAGGGTGTCAAGAGTAAATGCCTCTAAAGCAGCCAAGAACTGATGAAGAAATGAGTTAGGAATTTTAGCCATTCATGCAAAAACGGGTAAGACTGGGAGAGGCCTTTTACACAGAACAGCACATGCAAATGTGAGCAGGTAGGAATTTGGTTTGAGAATCGTCAAGGTAGTCACCATACCCTAGATCATCATGACCAAGGGGACACTGCACAGGATCAGGCTCCAAGTGGCCAGGGCCAGGTCACCTTAGATCTGCCAGCTCAAGGTAGTATAATCAGAAACACTGAAGAATTGATAAGAGACGCATTAGGATTCTATTTACTGGCTACTGGGTGCTAGATGGTTTGGGACAAATTCTTGAGAAGCTACTGCAGACGTTTAGGAGGCCTGGGCCTGGGAAGTGGCTAGGATGATGAAGAGGAACAATGGGCTGGGTATCAACTGTCTAAGGGAACACCATGCAAACATTCACTCAACATGTACCGACAACTTCCAGGGCTCCATTCCATCACTGGCTCTGCAGATTTAAGGATAAACAAAGCATGGTTCTACACTCACGGAGGTTACATGTCGGGTGAAGGTTCAAAGGAAAAACTTCATGAAAACTCAGGCAGCAATAAGTGTGATCTTCAAAAATAAAAGGAAAAGGTGACTTTGGACTTCTTAGGATGTTAGTTGGAGGAGACAAATTTCATGAAATCCTGCCCTTGTAAAAGAGGCTCAACAAATGACATCCATTAACATTATTCTATCAATACAAAATAAGTATTGGGTGAAGACTCTGCCATTGTAATTGCTTAAATATTCCCATATGCTTCTTTTAAAACATCCCATCCAACCTACCTGCTTCCTTGAAAATGGAGTCTGGTTTTTAAAGTCATATACTTCCAATACACACTGAAATACTTTATAACAAAATCTAGATGGAATACTAGGTGGCAGGATTCAAGTTTTATTTTTACGTCTTTTCAACCTCTAAACTTATGCCAGCAAGAGGTGAACTGCAGAAGCATAAAGCAGAATGCAGTGACTGGCTAATGTGCTGACTCTAGCTGGGGGCTAACAGTTAGCAGACAAAGTCTCCTGACAGAGACAGTGGGGATTTCAGGTAGCATAAAACACATCCATGTTGTGGCCTTCTTTAATCTCAAGAGTATGTCTGCTATACTGAAGATACGATTTTATATGTCATGACCTAAAACTGGCTTGAAACAGCATGTTCATTTAATAAATACTCCAATAAAAAACTGCCTTCTCAAAAACAGTTATCTTCCCCAGGGGGCCCTACTCCCCCAGTCCCACTGAACTGGCTCATGCCTAACCATCTTATACAGCATGTTTACTATCTAAGTTACAAAGGGGTACACCTTGCAACAAAATTTCATGCTGACAGGTTCACCAGGAAGTTCTGTGAGTAATCAGATGTTCTAAAGGCTCACTTCACTCAGATTCTCTCCAGTGACCCTACTAAGTATCCCAGAACTCACTGCAAACAGTAAGTGTCCAGTCACAGAGAGCACACAATAAAAATATGTGCAAGAAGAAAAAAATAGAAACCATATGATTCTCCATTGTTCAGCAATAAATAATAAAGCTACAATTAAATGAACTGCCGTGGCTGAATCAACCAAAGATCACCAGGATTCAACAAAGTTTTTGACAAGAGTCAGGTTTGTCGGCTCAGTGTAATCCGTGAGCCGCCCCATGGTTCCATGCAAACATTAATCCCAAGACTCAGAACAACCCTGAAGGTTGTATTATTACCCTACTTTTACTGATAAGCAAATTAAAGCTGTGAGAAGTGTCCTTTTTCAAAATCACACGGCTAGTAAACCATCATCCATGTTAACTCCAAAATCCTTACAAAGCAGCTCAAAATACCCACAACCCAAGTCAAGACCATATCCTTTCCTCTAGACATTTTAAGCTGGTGGTTTGCAAACAGTTTTTTAAACTATAGGAAGAAGTTTCCTTTAAATAAAATATGACTGAAATCCATGAACGAACAGGTACATATTTAAGACATAGGATGATGTCCTCCTTCAGAACTGCCCTTGGCTACTAGCTACTAGGGGAAGGCAACATGCAATACTGAGTGTTTTTTAAAACGTTTAATTCAACTTAAGTAAATAGGCCATCTGCAGCTGCACCTTCTCACTTTTCTCCATGCTTAGACACTGATCAGTTCCTTTGAAAGGCGGGAGGGCAAAACTGGACAGCAATGGTTTACCCACTGCAGTTTTAGCACTGTAGGATTCCTGGCTGAAGGGACAGCAAAAGCAAAGAAATGGAGGTTGGATGAGAAAAATATTTTGTGAAAGGCATTTATATTTTTAATGCAAAATTAAGTAGAATAATATAATTAGATTAAAAATATGCCTAAGAACAGACAAACTAATGTCTTACGAAGGTTTGCTAGAGTTTACTTTTAGTTTCAAAAAATAAGGTGACCTGAATGAAAACATATATTTAGTTAGCACATTAAAATGGCATATAATCTAACTGTTTATTTCCGAGTATCTAGGAGGCCTGAGACAGCAGACAGGTTTTGTCACTTGTTCAAATCCTCCTAACCGGATCTGTGTCACGTTTGGCCATATACCAAAAACAGGGGGAAAAGATCTACCTTTGCAAAGAACTTTGATGGGCATAACTGTATGGCCAAGGGCTTGGTCAGAGTCAATGTCTAGGCTGAGAGAGAAGCACTGCCTGGGAGCAAACTCACTGCATCAGATACACTCCCCTGGTTCCTAGGTCATACGCTAGCAGCCAATGTGCTCCTGGTAGGCTAAAGTGACCACACCACAGGTGAGCAGATGCCACTGGATGGCTGATTCACTTCCCAAGCCTTCCTCTTCCTAGCTGCCTTCCAGCTAGAGATGGCCTGTGATCCAGTTCTGGCCAGGGAGATGTAAGCAGATTTCAGGCGGCCAGGTGGGACTTCTGGGAAAGCTTTTGCCTTCCTGCTGAAAATGGTGACTCTCAGCTAAGAGACCCTTAATCCCTGATCATTTCTCTAATTCCTGCAAAGGCCACAACCACAGCGCCTGAAGATCCAGCTCTCATTGTGAGGCCATGTGCCAAGCAGGAGGTAGCATGGAGAGGAAAGAGCCTGCCTGGGTCCCTGGCAACATCTGTGAGCAACTCAGCCCTAGACCACTTACCTCCAGATACCTTTGTCATCTGAACCATATAAATCCATAATTATTTAAGTCACCATAGTTAGCTTTTTGTTACTTGCAGCCCAATACATTCCTAATTGTGTCACGCGACCCTCTTGTGCTTGAGATTTCTTCTGCCTTAAAGTATACGGTTTTCTGGAAAAAATGGAGTTTTCTCCTAGAAGTCACTTCCCTCAACACACACTCAAAATCGCCCTTCCAGAAAAACATAACTGCCACACACCTCTTCTGGTCCCAGAACAGATTACAGAAGTGTATCGAGAACTTTAATGTCTATTCAGAAAAAAGAGTATAAACACATGTAAAGCATAAGAACACAAAAGCCTCAAGATAATAAATAACATTTTTCAATGGCACACTACCTTAGAAATGTTGCTTGAATGACTCATGGAATGTCCCAAAGTCTTCTCATTCTGCAAGAAAATCAAACAGGTTCTAAGTATGAATCTTTGATTAAAATATGCAAAAAACAAGTAATTGATCATAACAACCCTACTGACAAATTATTCCCTGAACTAGAATTTTTAAGCACAACCTACTATATACTAGATGTGTGTATCCAATCAGAAAATATGGGAGATTTGGGCAAAATGAATAAAACAACAGTCCCTGTCCTTAAGGATTTAACTTTTTATTTAAATTAAAATATTTAATTTTTTATTATCAGGAAAAAAGAGTTTGGAATTCACTGTCAAAATAAGATGGTAATAAGTGTATTATGTCACATTTCAGTGGAAGTTCAGATGGTGATAAGTGTCTTAGGACACATTTCAAGTGGAGAGGCTGCATGCTCAGTTGTATGTGACACAGTCCACATTATGAAGAGCCACTGCGAAAAAGCAAAGAAAAGTGGGACAGTTGACCAGCCCTGGGGTGTCTTAACAAAGTGCTGAATATTCAACAGGGACATCATACAGCTCACATCCCCTTCAAGCCAGTTTCTCCTCCTGGAGCAGGGAAATCTGGGAGCCAAGCTAGCCGCCTTCCTCTGGTGCCCCTCCACCTTCAGTCACATAGTCTTGTATCAAATTCTTGCTCCTTAATGCCTCTTAATCACAACTCATTTTCATTTTTATTGTCAACGCTTTAGTTTAAATTCTCATTTCTCAGCTAGAATTCTTGAAGAATAAGGCCCCACCTGGCCTTTATGCCTTTATGTTGACCTCCCTGACACACAACTGTTATGAGTTAAACTGTATATTCTCCTCCCTTCTGTGAACATTTAGTTGTAAAGTCCTAAACTACCTGTTCCTCAGAATATAACTATTTGGAATAGGGTCTTTAAAGATGTAATTAAATTTACATGAGGTCATTAGGGTGAACTCTAATCCAGTAGGGTGGTGTCCTTGTAAGAAGAGATCATGACACAGACACACACAGATGAAAGACAATGTGAACACAGAGGGAGAAGACGGCCATCTAGAAGCTAAGGAGAAACCAGCCCTGCTGCCACCCTGATCTTGGACTTCCAAACTCCAGACTATGAGAAAATAAATTTCTGTTGTTTAAGCCATAAACTTTGTGTTTATGTGTATATGTGTATGGCACTTGGTTATGGCAACCCTACCAAACAACTACGATCATCTTCCATGCTATGACTTTAAAAAAAAAAAAAGAACATTCCAAACATAAATCTGATTTTTTAAAATAAAGTCATTTTCCTGAATCCACTTATTCTTACTCTAAACCCAAATGAGTAACAATATATATATGTATATATATGGCCTAAGGAAGAGATGATCTTACTTGTATCTCCTTGCTCTGTCACCCAGGCTGGAGTGCAGTGGCATAATCATGGCTCATTGCAGCCTTGACCTCTTGGGCTCAAGTGACCCTCCTGCCTCAGCCTCCAGAGGAGCTGGGACTATAGACACATGTCTACATGTCCAACTAAATATTTTTTGTGGAGAAAGGGCTCACTGTCACCCAGGCTGGAACGCAGTGGCACAATCATGACTCACTGCCCCCTCAACCTCCTGGGCTCAAGTGATCCTCCTGCCTCAGCCTCCTGAGCAGCAGGACTACAGGCATGTGCCACCACATCTGACTAAGCATTTTTTATAGAGACAGGGTCTTGCTATGCTGCCCAGGCTGGTCTTGAACTCCTAGCCTCAAGTAATTCTCCCATCTGAGTTTCTCAAAGGAATGGAATTACAGGCGTGAGTCACCACACCTGACTGTTTCTTCATCTTAAGACAGTCAATTAGTAAATTTTAAAGTATGCTCAAAGTGTTGGGAGAATATCACCAAAGAATGTTTCTAAAAGACCAAGTTTAACTAGCAATTTCATTCAATCATGTTATTCACACATTCATTCACTGGGAATGGAAGTCCCCTGTCCAGAGAACAAGTAATCTATAACCATCTGGGTTTTATTCATTAGTCGGGAATGTATTTATGGGTTAAACACAGGGCACTGCTGTGAGTTCCAATTTTAAGGTCAAGCTACTGGTGACTTACTACTAAATTGTAGTAGAGTCTACTAAATTAAAACAAAGATATCACAGGCCTTGGATTATCTGTATAGAAAGCCAAATACGATCACTGCCACATAATTACTACCTCACAAGGAATGGCTAGTTTGACACCATCTGGAAATCTACAGAGAAGTTCACAAGTACTAAGAGGAGGAATAAATCATGTCCTCAGATCTTTTTGACATTAATTATTCCACAGAGAATGGATATTGGGGGAGGGAGACCTACCTGCTAAACTAACGTTGTAAAACCAAATTGAGAGCTAAAGTTGTTCCTTACCCTTTAATAAATAAATTTTACAATGCAAGCTTTCATTTTGTTTTCTTATTAAAACAATTCATATTTTACATTGGTAAAACCAAACAAATAACAAGCCCCAGAAAACACAATTGTTTTAAAGCCTGAAACCATCAATATTTAGGGTTGCTTCTCCACTATCTGGTAGGACCTTAACAATTTACTTCTAGTAGACCATCTTTTATTTTCCCCCAATAAACACTGCTATAAATGACCATTTATTTGGACTTAACAGAAAAATATAAAGAATATAAAGTTCAGGACAACAACAGAGATATTTTCCAGAAAGCAAATCCCAGGACTCATTCAAATCAGGCATTCTTTCCACACTTATTTACCATGCAACTACTATGTGGAAACAACTGTTGTCAAGCACAGAATATGGACAAAAATCCAACTCCTAACCATGTGCCAATGATGATATAGAGAACCTCTTATTTGAAATGCTTCAGACCAGAAGTCTTTCATATTTCTGAGTTCTTTGGACTTTGGAATATTTGCATTATACCTGCTGGTCAAGCATCCCAAATCTGAGAATTCAAAATTTCAAAGGTGACAATGAGCATTTCCTTTGAGTGTCATGCTGGCATTCCAAAGTTCCAGATTTTGAAGCATGCTGGATTTCAGGTTTTTGGATTAGGGACACTCAACATGTATTACCATTGAACTGCTCTGAAACACTGTTTTGGTGAGAAATTTACTAACTAGGGAAGAGCTTAAGAATGACATTTTAAAAAAGCATACATCTAAAGTATATCAAGGTGGAAAGGTGACACCACTCTGCCCTATAGTCAGAATGGTATCTTGGTTCTGAATGAGAAAGTTTGCCAAGCATCAATGTAAAGAGAACTGGAATTAGGCATATCAAAGAGAAAAAAGTTCCAGTTCAAGCCCAAACTAAGCTTTCAATGCCCAAGTAATAAAAACCTTGGCAAATTATTTACAACTCTTCTGCTTACTGGGTACCACCATCTTGTGACCCCAGGAGAGATGGAAGCCTCACTGCATCTTTCCTTCCTTCCTTAGAGAAGGTACTAGGAGATGTCACATACTTTCCTGGCTTTCATCTCCCCATCTCTCTGGTGGGCTCTTTTCATCTACATTAAACACAAGAGCTCCTCAGAACACAGCCTCATGCCTTCTTTTCATTTGTTTTCTCCTTTAGCCTGTGCTTCTCCAACTCTGGGCACTTAATCATTTAGGGATCTTGCTAAAATGTAGATTGTGGTTTGTTAGATCTAGGGTGGATTGAGAATTCTGCATTTCCAGTAAGCTCCCAGGTGACTCCCATGCTGCTGTCCCCAGACCACAGTTTGAGGTGTAAGTTTTCATTCCAAATCCTGAACCAGAAAAATCAATAAAGGCTGTTAAGTTTTGTTTGTTTGTTTGTTTGAAGACAAGGTTTTGTCATGTTGCCCGGGCTGGAGGGCAGTGGCTATTCACAAGTACCATCATATCGTACTACAGTCTCTAATTCCTGGGCTCAAGTGATCCTCCCACCTCAGCCTCCCAAACAGCTGAGACTATAGGCATACTACTGTTATGACTCCTGTTTTAAAAAGCAAATAATGACTATTTTAAAAGTAAATTTCTATGTAAAAGATGGCTGTGAGCCCACAAGTGAGTTAATAAAAATAAATCAATCAGAAACCCATTGATAACAGATTGGGAAAGACTGAGTCTGAGGGTATGATTCAACAAAGTTTTCTTAATGTAAGAAGTTACCAGATCACAAAGGTAAAGAGAAGCTCTGCTGAAGAATAAGGGACATTGTACAATTCAATCAGTACTGTCAATGATGTTTTACAAGTCCACATGTGGCTCCAACAGAATGTACCTTAGAGGTAGAGCCAAGGCATGGAACTCACATAGACCAAACGCACCCTGGAAATCAGAAGCCAAAAATTATCAAGACAATGAGGTGAGATGCCTAATATAGTCTTTGAGATTCTGTATAAAAGAGTCAAACAATAGGACTTCATCATGTGGGGTTTTCCTGTAACTCTGACCAAGACCAGTCATTTAAAAAAACAAACAAAATATGTGGGCAATGAACACTGCTAACTGCATACTCAATACTCAATACCCATCTCCCTTTGACCCCACCAAAAGAACCCTGACTTTGCCCTGAGCAGCAACAAACACAGCTAAAAGTTCTCACTTTCCCACATTGCTTTGAAGTTAAGGAAATATATTAAGTACGTAAAAAGTTCTTTTGAAAGAAATTAACTAGAGGTTTTCTGGGAAAATATTTTGCTTTCCTGATATAGCCATGGCCCATTTCTCCAGAATTCCTCCTCCCTCATCCAGCCTGGAAAATAGATGTAATACCAGGAAGTAAAGCAGTTACTTTGGGACCATAAAGAGAAAAGTTACCAGAAGTCTGAAACATTTTGATCTCAGGAACCCTTTATACTGGGGGAAAAAAAAAATGATTAAGGGCCAGGTGTAGTGACTCACACCTGTAATCCCAGCATTTTGGGAGGCCTAAGTGGATGGATCACCTGAGATCAAGAGCTCGAGACAAGCCTGGTCAATGTGGTAAAACCCCATCTCTACTAAAAATACAAAAATTAGCTGGGCATGGTGGTGCATGCCTGTAATCCCAGCTACTCAGGAGGCTGAGGCAGGAGAATTGCTTAAACCTGGGAGGAGGAGGTTGCAGTGAGCTGAGATCACGCCATTGCACTCCAACCACAAAAGCAAAATTCCATCTCAAAAAAAAAAAAAGTTTAAGGTAATTATGTAGGGTTTCATCTACTGATATTCACCATATTAGAAATTAAAAATGCAAATTTAAAAAATATATCTCTTAATTCATTTAGCATTAGCAATAAACCCAGTTAATATAAATAACATTTCGATGAAGTTAACTATTTTCTCAGACAAAAAAATTAGTGAGCAAAGTGGTGCTCTTGTATATTCTTGTAAATCTTGTTTAATAGAAGACAGTTGGATTCCTGCATGTTTATGTATAAATCCCTTCTGATCTGTTGTTTTTGTGAGGACCCATTCAAAACTCCACAGTTGGTATAAAGGTGATTTTAAGCTGAAGACATCTGATACCCAATGAATGCAGGAAGAAGGCTTCTCCATACTTCCCTTTCATGATTAAAAGCAGAAACTGTGACAAATGAGGATGCCATAAATTCCCTTTTCCAGGGTTTATCCCAGGAAGCAAATCGAGAGTAAACCTACCATAATTCCCCTCTCCAGGAGGAGTTTTATGGCCATGAAGGACACTCCCATCTGTACAAACACACATTATCATATGCTTTCTTATCTCTTAATTTGGAGGGAGGGGAGGGGAGGGCAGGGCAGGGCAGGGTAGGCAGCAGGAAAGAAATGGTTCATCATGTACTCCATGGTACACAGAAACCACAAAAAGATTAACAGCTGATTGATCCTCAGAAACCAGGGAGGCCAGGAACAATGGAAGGACATAAAGAACTGAAAGAAAAAAAAAATGTCAACCAAGATAATTATATTCAGCAAAACTATCTTCAAAAATGAAGATGAAAAAGGCATTCATAGATAAACAGAAACTCAGAGAATCCATTGCAAGCAGATGCACCTTAAAAGAAATACTAAAGGAAGTTCTTCAGGCTGAAAGCATGTACTGCCAAACAGTAGTCAAAAGTAATATATTTAACAGTAATAAGAGATAGACGGGTACAAAGCGGTCATCATTATACTAATATCAGACAAAACAGACTTCAGAAAATTTTACCAGAGATAAAGAGGGACTTTTACTACAACAGGTTGGCATAAGGAAATGACATCACGTGGAAATTCAAATCCACTAAAACAAATGAAGATAATGAGAAGTGCTAAGTTTAAAAAAACAAACTTCATAAACATATAATGCCCTCCTTTCTTTTATGTCTTTAAAAGACAGTTATATAAACTAATAATTGCTACAATGTATTGTTGGGTTTGTAACATACATAGATATGTATGAACAATTATTAGCAAAGAAATAGAGGTACATAGGAGAAATCATTTTATTTATTACAGCAATTAAATCAATATGAATCTGAGAAAATTCTGTGAGAAAAATATATAGATATTGTAAACCCTGAAACAACCACTAAAAATTTTTAAATAGCATTAAAAATAACTTTAAAAATCATTAAAGAAATTAAAATGTTACAATATAAAATAATGCAAAAGAAAGCAATAAACGAAGAACATAGGAACCAAAATGGCAAGACACATAGAAAACAAAAAGTAAAATGGCAAACAAATCAAACTGTATCAATAATAGCATGAAATGCAAACGGATTAACAATTAAATCAAAAGGAAGGGTTGTCAGGATGTACAAAACAACAAAATCCAGTTGTATTCTAAGTTCAGGAGACACAGTTACATTCAAAATTATAAATAGGATTAAAGTAAAAGAAGCAAAAAGATACACATCACAAAACAACCACCATAAAAAAGTGGTAGTCATTATATTAATATCAGACAAAACTGACTTAGGAAAATTTTATTAGAGCTAAAGACAGACTTTTACTATGATAAGGTCAACCATCATGAAGCTAATAATTATAAATATATAAGCACCTAATATGAAAACCACAAAATATATAAAGCAAGAACTGACAGAGCTGAGTGAAAAACAGATGAACAATACTTGCAGACTTCAAAATCCTGCTTTCAACAATGAACAGCCACGGTAGGTAAAAGAAGACCTGAACATCACTAAACCAACTTGACCTAACAGGCAACCATAGAATACACAACGTAACAACAACAGAATATACATTCTTCTCAAGTGCATATGGAACATTCCCCAGGAAAGACTATAGAGTAGGCCACAAAACAAACATCAGTAAATGTAAAAGGACTCAAATCAAATAAAATATGATTCTGGCTACAACAGTTAAACTTTAGAGTCAAATGTTATTTATCAACAGCAGAAAGAAATTACCAAATTCACAAATGTGGAAATTAAACAACAAAATCTGAAGTCACAAAATACCACACTTTTACAATGCAACTAAAATAGTGCTTAGGGGGGTATTTATAGCTGTAAGTAACAGTATTAAAGAAAGGTACAGAGAAAATGCAGTCATATGTAAGTCAGACAGGAAGGCCTACCAGAAACCAAATTTTCTGGCAACGTGATTTTGGACTTCTTGTGTCCAAAAATGTGAGATATTAGTTAAATTTCTGTTATTTAAGCCACCCAGCCTGTAGTATTTTGTTATGGCAGCCTGAGCAGACTAATACAAACATCTACTTAAAAATTACAGGGGCAGGGCACAGTGGCTCACGTCTGTAAATCCCAGCACTTTGGGAGGCCGAGATGGGCGGATCACGAGGTCGGGAAATCAAGACCATCCTGGCCAACATGATGAAACCCCGTCTCTGCTAAAATACAAAAAAATTAGCCAGGCGTGGTGATTTGCACCCGTAGTCCCAGCTACTCAGGAGGCTGAGGCAGGGGAATCACCTGAACCCTGGAGATGGAGGTTTCAGTGAGCCGAGATCGCACCACTGCACTCCAGTCAGGTGACAGAGCAAGACTCCGTCTGAAAAAAACAAAACAAGTAACATTTATACTTCATTGTGAAAGACTGAATGCTTACTACCTAAAATTACAACAACAATTATGTCTGCTTTCACCATTTCTTTTTAAATTTTTAATTGTGGTAAAATACACATAATATAAATATACCATTATATAAAATATGCATAATATAAAATTCACAATCTTAACCATTTTAAGTGTACAGTTCAGTATTAAGTATATTCACATTGTTACACAAGCTACAGAACTTTTTCATCTTGCAAAAACTGAAACTCTATACTCATTAAACAACTCCCTATGTCTTCCTACCCCCAAAACATTTTTTAAAAATTTTTACTTTGTTTCTATGATTCTGACTAGGTCTTTTATATAAGTGGAATCATAACAGTATGTCTTTTTGTGATTAGCCCATTTCACTTAGCATACTGTCCTCAAGGTCATCCGTGCTGTAGCATATGTCAGAATCCTTTTCTTTTATTTTCTTTTCTTTTCTTTTTTGAGAAGGAGTCTCACTCTGTCACCCAGGCTGGAGTGCAGTGGCGTGATGTCAGCTCACTGCAACCTCTGCCTTCCAAGTTCAAGCAATTCTCTTGACTCAGCCTCCCAAGTAGCTGGAATTACAGGCATGCACTACCACATCAGGCTAATTTTTGTATTTTTAGTAGAGACAGGGTTTCACCACGTTGGCCAGGCTGGTCTCAAACTCCTGACCTCAGGCAATCCTCCCACCTTGGCCTCCCACAGTGCTAGGATGACAAGCGAGAGCCACCAGGCCCGGCCAGAATCCTTTCCTTTTTAAGACAAATAAACTATATGCAATAAATGTACTATATTTTATTTATCCATTCATCCTTTGATGGACACTTGAATTGCTTCCACCCTTTGGCACTGTAAATAATGCTGTTATGAACACAGGTATACAAATAGGTCTTTGAGATCTGGCTTTCAATTCTTTTGGATATATACCCAGAAGTGGAATTGCTGGGTCATAAAGTAATAATTATCTTTTATTTTTTGAGGAACTGCCATACTGTTTTCCATTGAGGTTACACTATTTTCTCTTCCTATTAGCAATGCACAATCAGGGTTCCAATTAGTTCAGATCCTCATCAACATGTTTTAAATATATATATAACAGCCATCCTGATGGTTGTAAAGTGCTATCTCACTGTGGTTTTGATTTGCATTTCCCTAATGATCAGTGATGTTGACCATCTTTTCATATGCCTGCCAGCCATTTGTATATCTTCTTTGGATAAGTGTCTATTCCAACATTTAAGAATCAGATTATCTGTTGCTGTTGAGATGTAGAGTTCTTTATATATTCTGGATATTATCCCTTTATTAGATATATGATTTGTAAATATCGTCTCCCATTCCCTAAAACTTGCCTTTCCACTCTGTCCACTGCAAACTTTGATGCCCAGAAGTTTTAAATTTTGTTGTAGTCGAATTTCTCTATTTTTACTTCTGTTGCCTTTGCTTTTGGTGTCACATTTAAGAAATTTTTGCCAAATCCAACGTCAAGAAGTTTCTTTCCCTATGTTTTCTTTTGGGAATTGTATAGCTTTCAGTCTTAGATCTATTTTCAGTTAATCTTTCAACATGGTGTAAAGTAAGGATCCAATTGTATTCTTTTGCATCTTAATATCCAGACCCCTGCCATCCCCCACAAATATCATTTGTTGAAAAGACTGTCCTTTCCTAACTGACCAGTCTTGGCACCATTGCGGGAAATCATTTGGCCAAATATGTGAGGCTTTATTTCTGGGGCTCTGCATTCTATTCCATTGGTTTCTATGTCTATCTTATGCCACTATGACACTAATTTGCTTACTGTAGCTTTGTAATAAGTTTGAAGTCAGGAGGCATCAAATCACCACTTTCTTCTTTTTGTTCAAGATCATTCTGGCTATTCAGGATCCCTTGGGATTCCATATAAATTACAGGACAGATTTTTCTATTTCTGTAAAACGAAAGTTACTGAGATTTTGGTAAAGATTATACTGAATATACAGATTGCTTTGGACAGTACTGTCATCTTAACAATATTAAATTTTCCAATAAACACAGGATGTCTTCCCATTTATTTTATGTTGATTTCTTTCATCAATATATTATAGTTTTCTGTGTATAAGCCTTTACCACCTTGGTTAAGCTTATTCCTAAATATTTTATGCATTTTGATGACATTTTAAATAGGACTATTTTCTCAATATCCTTTTTGGATTGTTCATTATTAGTATATAGAAACATAACCGGTTTATGTGTATTTTGATTTTATAACTTCAAACTTTGCTGAATTCATTTAGTCTGGTTTTTTGTTTGTTTTGCATGGACTCTTTAGGGTTTTCTATACATAAAATCGTGTCATATGTAAACACAGGTAATTTTACTTCTTTCCAATTTTGATGTTTTTTACCTCTTTTTCTTGCCTAATTGTTCTGGCTAGGATTTCCAGCAATGTGTTGAACAGCAGTGGCAAAAGCAGGCATCCTTATCGTGACCCTGATCTTAGAGGAAAATTTTTCAGACTTTCACCAATGACTATAATGTTAGCTGCAGACTTTTCATACATGGCCTTTATTATGTTGAGGTAGTTTCCCTCTATTACTAGTTTCTTGAATGTTTTCTACTATTCTTATTCATCATAGTGCCAAAAGTTATAGCCATCACAATTAGAAAAATAAAGGAAATAAAAGGCATATACATCAGAATGAAAGACATAAAAATCTTTATCTGCAAATGACATGCCTGCTTATGTAGAAAATCCCAAGGAATCAACAATAAACAGCAACAAAAAACTCCTAGAATGAGTCCAGCAAAGTCACAGGATACAAGATAGACATACAAAAATTAACTGCACTGCTATATATATATCACATACATATAATAATGAACAAAAGAACTCACAATTACTATGACAGAGGCACTCTAAAAAAAAAAAAAACCTTAAGTATTTAGGTACAAATCAGGCAAAACATAAATCTGACTGCTGAAGCTCCAAAAAAAAATTAAAGAATCTAAACATATAAAAAGACATACTGTGTCTAGAATGAAAAATTCAACATAATGAAAGCTGACAACTCTTCCCCAAGTTGATAAACAAGCTTTAACATAATTCCTATCAAAATTCTAGCAAGTTTTTTTTAAAGATGTAGACAGGTTATTCTAAGATTCACACAAATAGGCAAAGGAACTAGAATACTTAAAACAATCCTAAAGAATCCTAAAATAATAATAAACGGAGAAATCCATCCATCCAATTTCAAGAACTAATATATAGCCAGAGTAATCAATACTGTGTGGTACTAGTGAAGAACCAGACATAAACATCAATGGAACAGGATAGAGAATCCAGTAATCAACCTATATATTATGCTCAACTGATTTTTAAGAAAGCAATTCAATAGAGGAAAGAGAATTTTCAACAAATGATGCTGGAGCAAAGCAACAAACTTTGACTTGATTCTCAAAGTTAGGCAAAAATTAACTCAAAATAGTTCATGGACTTCATGTATAACGTAAAACCATAAAACATTTTTAAAAAAATAGGAGTAAATCTTCAGGATTCAAGGCTGGGCAAAGAGTTCTTACACTGACACCCAAAGCAGAATCCATTTAAGAAACCGATAAACCAAACTTCATCAAAATCAGAAATGTTTGTGTAAGGCCGATAGCCTCGCCAGGAGCCGGATGGACAGTACTCACCCCCTCCGCACCTGATAACACTTATCAGGAGGCCGGAAGTCCTACTGGCGCCTGCCTTCTCCATGCAGGCTCTCCACACCCACTCCTGCATTCCACCCCTAGCCCCACCCTCAGCACTAAATCATACTGTCAGCCCAAAATTCAAAAATCCCACCGAGAGCCTAACCAATGACAGCTCGCCAAGTCCGGGT
>CAUYLG010035702.1:0-14649 GCA_963573385.1 Cacajao melanocephalus
AAGAGGGAATCCTTCCCAAATCATTTTATGAGACCAACATCATCCTGATACCAAAACCTGGCAGAGACTCAACAAGAAAAGAAAACTTCAGGCCAATATCCATGATGAACATAGATGCAAAAATCTTCAATAAAATACTGGTAAACCGATTGCAACAGCACATCAAAAAGCTTATCCATCATGATCAAGTAGGCTTCATCCCAGAGATGCAAGGCTGGTTCAACATTTGCAAGTCTATCAATGTAATTCACCAAATAAACAGAACCAAAGACAAAAACCACGATTATCTCAGTAGATGCACAGAAGGCCTTTGACAAAATTTAACAGCATTTTATGCTAAAAACTCTCAATAAACTAGGCATCAATGGAATGTATCTCAAAATAATAGAAGCTGTTTATGACAAACCAACAGCCAATATCACACTGAATGGGCAAAAACTGGAAGCATTCCCTTTGAAATCTGGCACTAAACAAGTATGCCCTCTCTCACCACTCCTATTCAATACAGTATTGGAAGTTCTAGCCAGAGCAATTAGGCAAGAAAAAAAAAAAAAACGAGTATTCAATTAGGAAAGGAGGAAGTCAAATTGTCTCTCTTTGCAGATGACATGATTGTATATTTAAAAGACCCCATTGTCTCAGCCCAAAATCTCCTTAAACTGATAAGCAACTTCAGAAAAGTCTCAGGATACAAAATCAATGTGCAGAAATCACAAGCATTCCTATACATCTATAACAGACTTAAAGAGAGCCAAATCAAGAACGAACTGCCATTCACAATTGCTACAAAGAGAATAAAATACCGAGGAATACAACAAACAAAGGATATAAAGAACCTCTTGAAGGAAAACTACAAACTACTGCTCAAGGAAATAAGAGAGGACACAACCAGATGGAAAAACATTCCATGCTCATGATTAGGAAGAATCAATATTGTGAAAATGGCCATACTGCCCAAAGTAATTTATAGATTCAACACTATCCCTGTCAGGCTACCTGTGACCCTCTTCACAGAACTGGAAAAAAACCACTTTAAACTTCACATGGAACCAAAAAAGAGCCCGCATAGCCAAGTCAATTCTAAGCAAAAAGAGCAAAGTGGGAGGCAGCACACTACTGGACTTCAAAGTATACTACAAGGCTACAGTAATCAAAACGGCATGGTACTGGTACCAATACAGAGATATAGACCAATGGAACAGAAAAGAGGCCTCAGAGGTAACACTACACATCTACAACCATCTGATCTTTGACAAAAACAAGCAATAAATGGTGTTGGGAAAACTGGCTAGCCATGTGCAGAAAGCAGAAACTGGACCCCTTCCTGACACCTTACAGTAAAATTAATTCGATGGTTAAACACTTAAACATAAGACCTAACACCATAAAATCCCTAGAAGAAAACCTAGGTAAAACCATTCAGGAAGTAGGCATAGGCAAGGACTTCATGTCTAAAACACCAAAAGCATTGGAAACAAAAGCCAAAATAGACAAATGGGATCAACTCAAGAGCTTCTGCACAGCAAAGGAAACAATCATTAGCCTGAACTGGCAACCAACAGAATGGGAAAAAAATTTTGCAATCTACTCATCTGACAAAGGGCTAATATCCAGAACCTACAAAGACCTAAAACAGATTTACAAGAGAAAAACAAACAAACCCATTCAAAAGTGGGAGAAGGGCATGAACAGACACTTTTCAAAAGAAGACATATATGAGGCCAACAAACATATGAAAAAATGCTCATCATCACTGTTCATTAGAGAAATGCAAATCAAAACTACATTGAGATACCGTCTCACTCACACCAGTTAGAATGGTGATCATTAAAACATCTGGAGACAACAGATGCTGGAGAGGATATGGAGAAATAGGAACACTTTTACACTGTTGGTGGGAGTGTAAATGAGTTCAACCATTGTGGAAGTCAGTGTGGCAATTCCTCAAGGACCTAGAAATAGAAGTTCCATTTGACCCAGCAATCCCAGTACTGGGTATATATCCAAAGGATTATAAATCGTTCTATTATAAAGATACATGCACACGTATGTTCATTGTGGCACTGTTTACAATAGCAAAGACCTGGAACCAACCCAAATGCCCATCCATGATAGACTGGACAAGGAAAATGTGGCACAGATACACCATGGAATACTATGCAGCCATAAAAACTGATGAGTTCGTGTCCTTTCTAGGGACATGGATGAATCTGGAAACCATCATTCTCAGTAAACTGACACAAGAACAGAAAATCAAATGCCACATGTTCTCACTCATAGGCAGGTGTTGAACAATGAGAACACATGGACACAGGGAGGGGAGCATCACACACTGGGGTCTGTTGCGGGGGACTAGGGGAGGGACAGCGAGGGGTAGGGAGTTGGGGAGGGATAACATGGGGAGAAATGCCAGATATAGGTGACGGGAGGATGGAGGCAGCAAACCACATTGCCATATATGTACATATGCAACAATCCTGCATGTTCTGCACGTGTACCTCAGAACCTAAAGTGCAATAAATAAATATATGTGTATATAAACACATATATACATGAAAAGAAATGATAAAGAAAAAACTTGAGACATCAGGAAGGAAGAAAGGAAAACAAAGAGAGTAAAAATATGAGTAAATAAATACATTTTCCTTCTCCTCTTGAGTTTTCTAAGTTATTTGATGGTTGGAGCAAGATCCTAGCACTATCTGATGTATTTTTACATGGATATAGAGGAACTATCTAAGAGACTTATAAACAGGGAGAGGAAAGGGTGGTAAGATTCCTATGCTTCACTTGAACTGGTAAAATGTTGTTTGCCAGTAGACTTTAATGTTATGGATATATAATGTTAATGCCTAGAGCAAACACTTAAAAAGTTATGCAAAGAAATACAGTCAAAAGTCTACAAATACATCAAAAAATAACTCTAAAAGTGTTCAGGTAACTCATAGGAAGGTAGAAAAAAGAAAACAGAGAAATAAAAATCAGCACAAACAGAAAACAAAAATAAAGTATTTAATTAAAATACTTAATGCTTAAAATAATAATTACATTAATAATAAATGATTTAAATATACCGATTAAAAGAACTAGAAAATATAACCCAACCATATGCTGTCCATAAGGAACTAAATTCAAATATAATGGTATAGGCAGGTTGAAAGTAAAAGTATGAGTAAAGATGTAGCGTGCAAACAATCAAAAGAAGGTGGGAGTGGATATATTAATATCAGACAAAGTAGACTTTAGAGCACAGAAAATTACCAGAAACATAAAATGACCTTATTATATTACAATAAAAGGGTCAACCCACCAAAAAGACATTATAATTAGGTATCTAGTAGTTAACACTGCTGCAAAATATGTGAAGCATAGCTCGATACAACTAAGAGAAATAGACACATCAATAATTATAATTGGAGACATTAACACCTCTCCCTCAACAACTGATAAAACAACTAGACAGAAAATCAGAATATAGAACTCAACAACACTACCAACTAACAAAATTTAGTTGACATTTATAGAACAATCCACTTAACAATAGAATACACATTCTTTTTAAGTTTGCAAAGATCAAATATTAATATTAATTGAGACCATTTCCTGGGCCATAAAACAAACCTTAACAAATTTAAAAGAAATTATACAGACCGTGTTCTCTGATCAAGATGGAAATTTAACTAGAAATCAGTAACAGAAAATAAAAATCATCAAACACTTGGAAACTAAAAACACATGCTTCTAAATAATTCACATCTCAAGAAGGTGGTCTCAAGGCAATGAGGAAGGTCAGGACATGGCACCCCAAAATATGACTGAAGGAGACCAGAATATGTCACTCCAAATATACCTTTTTTGGCATAAAGATTAATTTTGAGATGATTATTTTGGCAAACAGGATACACATGACAAGCTCTGAAAACAGGAGTAGAAATTGCCCTTTTTGCAAGAGAAGTTTACATCTACATAGGAAATCTCCATTTGCAAGGTGTCTCCTCTATGTACCGGGAAGAGAGGATGACTCTAAATTGCCACAGTCTTATAAATGGAGAAGGCTCTAACATAAATTTGCATAACAAACCTTACCCTTGTTTACTATACTTTTCCTGGCCAGCTCCCTATTAATGACCACCCCAACACCTTTCCTTCTTTATTTCAGTTGAAGATGGTAGTTAAGCATGAACTCAAAGCCACTGCTTTGAGACTTACTCATTTTCCCTAGGTATTCATGAGGTATATACATTATTATAACTTCTATTTTCTTTCCTCTTATTAATTTATCTTTTGCTATCGAAGTTTGTTTCCACTAAGAACTATGAAGAATAGAAAGAAAATTACTTTTCCTCCTTTACAGGAAATTTTACACATACACGCACACAGACACACGCACACAATTGAATTGAACTGAAAATGAAAGTACAAACTGTCAAAATTTGTGGGATGCAACTAAAGCAGTGCCAAAAGGAAATTATTTTTTATGTCTATATTTTTTTGAGACAGGGGTCTTACTCTGTCACCCAGGCTGAAGTGCAGTGGTGTGATCTCAGCTCACTGGAGCCTTGACCTCTCAGGCTCAGGTGATCCTCCCACCTTAGCCTCCCTAGTAGCTGGGACTACAGGTACGCACCACACTGCCTGGCTAATTTTTTATATTCTTTTTGTGGAGACAAGGTTGTTCATGTTGCCCAGGCTGGCCTTGAAACTGTCTTCGCAAAATTGTGACTGAAACAGTAAAAGAGATCTAAACTAATGGGCTTCTTTTTTTTTTTTTTTTTTGACAGTCTCGCTGTGTCACACAGGCTGGAGTGCAGTAGCGTGATCTCGGCTCACTGCAACCTTCACCTCCCAGGTTCAAGCAATCCTCCTGCCTCAGCCTCCCAAGTAGCTAGGATTACAGGCACCTGCCACAAGGCCCAGCTAAATTTTTCCCCCCTCAGGCTGCAGTGCAGTAGCACAATTTCATGCAACCTCTGCCTCCTGCGTTCAAGCAATTCTGTGCCTCAGCTTCCCAAGTAGCTGGGTTTACAGGCACCCGCCACCATGCCCAGCTACTTTTCATATTTTTAGTAGAGACAAGGTTTCGCCATGTTGGCCAGGCTGGTATTAAACTCCTGACCTCACGTGATCTGCCAGCCTGGGCCTCCCAAAAGCGGTTGGATTACAGGCGTGAGCCACCACACCCAGCCATTTTTCTATTTTTGGTAGAGACATGGTTTCACCATGTTGGCCAGGCTGGTCTTGAACTCTTGATCTCAGGTGATCCGCCTGCCTCAGCCTTCTGAAGTGCTGGGATTACAGGCATGAGCCACCCACCAGGCCCACCATCTCCATCTTGGTTCTAACCTTTAAACTGTCCTTGTTCTTTCTTGCGTGTAGGCTGAACTAACTTTGGGAGGAACTTAGTTTATAGTTTAAAGCAAAGATGATAACAGTCCTTTCCCAAAGCAAACCTTCTTGCCTGGGGACTAGACTGCCTTTGTAGAACTAACAAATTAGTCACGAGATTAGAAGTTATGGTTTAGGCATCATGAAGCTGGAGGCTACAAGATTCTTACCCTCCCTGAACTGTTCCTAAGATCAGTGCTTGAGATATTTTGCAGACCCTGCATTTGATGATCAGCTGGCACCACCCAACTGGCTCATGTGATCTTGTGGCCCCCAGCCAGGAACTGACTCAGTGCAACAGGACAACTTCAACTTCCCATAATTTCATCTCCTACCTAACCAATCAGCACTCCTGGCTCACTGGCTTTTGCCACTAATCAAGTTGTTTAAAAAATTCTGATCCTCCTTCGGGACGCTGAGGCAGGCAGATCACAAGGTCAAGAGTTCAAGACCAGTCTGGCCAACATGGTGAAGCCCCATCTCTACTAATACAAAAATCAGCTGGGCATGGTGGTAGGCGCCTGTAATTCCAGTTACTTGGGAGGCTAAGGCAGGAGAATCACTTGAAAACCAGAAGGTAGAGGTTGTGGTGAGCAGAGGTTGTACCACTGCACTCTAGCCTGGACGAAAGAGTGAAACTCCATCTCAAAAAAAAAAATCTCTGATCCTCCACTAATTTCAGTAATAATAAAACTCTGGTCTTCCGCACAGCCAGCTCTGTGTGAATTATTCTTTCTTTATTGCAATCCCCCTGTCCAGATAAATCAGCTCTGTCTAAGCAGTGGGGAAGGTGAACCCCCTGGGCAGTTACAGTCTCAACCTCCTGGGCTCAAGTAATCTGTCTGCCTCAGTCTGCTCAAGTAATCTGTCTGTCTCCCAAAGTGCTAGGATTATAGGCATGAGCCACTGTGCCCAGCTAGGAAAATTTAAAGTAATAAATGTTTATGTTAGAAAAGAGAAAAAAGTCTCAGGTCAATAATCTAGGTTCTCATCTCAGGAACCTAGAAGAAATAAAGCAAAATAAACCCAACACAAGCAGAAGGAAAAATAATAATAAAAATACAAACAGAAATCAGTGATGTTGAAAACAGAAAAATAGTAGATAATATCAAGGGGGAAGTCTCATTCTTTGAAAAGATGAATGAAATTGACAACCCTCTGCTTAGGCTAACCAAGAAGAAAGAGAACACAAATTCCCAGTATCAGAAATGAAATGGAGAATATCACTACAGATCCTGAAGACATCAAAAGGATAATATAACAATACTACAAACCATCCTAAACACATAAATTTGACAACTTAGATGATACGGACTAACTCCCAGAAAGTATAAACTACCATAACTCACCCAATATTAAATAGTCCTATAATTATTAATCAAATTAATAATTTTAAAACTCTCAATTTAAAAACCTGATGGTTTCACTGAGGAATTCTACCAAATGTTTAAAGAAGAATTAACATCGATTCCAAACAATCTTCTCCATACTATAGGAGGAAACACTCCCCATTTCATTTTATGAAGCCTATATAACCCTGATATTCTAAACTTTATATGGATAAACAAAGGAACAAGGATAGTTAAAAGAATTTTTTAAAAAAATAAAATGGGCCAGGCGTGGTGGCTCACGCCTGTAATTTCAGCACTTTGGGAGGTCGAGGCAGGCGGATTACTTGAGGTTAGGAGTTTGAGAC
Organism: Cacajao melanocephalus; assembly: GCA_963573385.1. Lineage (NCBI taxonomy): Eukaryota > Metazoa > Chordata > Mammalia > Primates > Pitheciidae > Cacajao > Cacajao melanocephalus. Next base: position 7,082 of record CAUYLG010035702.1, read on the forward strand.
CAGCCTGGCCAATACGGCGAAACCCTGTCTCTACCAAAAATATAAAAATTAGCTGGGCTTGGTGGTGGGTGCCTTTAATCCCAGCTACTAGGGAGGCTGAGGCAGGAGAATTGCTTGAACCCAGGAGGCAGAGGTTGCAGTGAGCTGAGATCATGCCACTGCATTCCACCCTAGGTGAAAAGTGTGAAACTCCATCTCAAAAAAAAAAAAAAAAGGAAAAAAGAAAAAGAAAAAAGAATAAAATTGGAAGAATAACTACCTGATTTGAAAGCTTATTATAGAACTACAGTAATGAAAACTGTGTGGTACTCTGGAGAAATAGACAAATAGATTAATGGAACAGACTAGATAACCAAGAAATAGAGCCACATACATATGCACAGTTGATTTTTTACACAGATGCAGAGGTAATTCAATGGAGAAAGGGTAACCTTTTCAACAAGTAGGACTGGAGCAACTGGACATACATAGCAAAAAGTAAACCCCACCTAACCCTCACACTTTATGAAAAATTAAGAATCACAAATGTAAATGTAAAACTCAAAATTATTAAACTTTTAGGGAAAACAAACAGATAAAAACTTCAATATTTAATAATTAGGCAAGAAGTTTTTAGACATGATACCAAAAGCACAATTCAAAAAAGGAAAAATTGATAAACTGGACTTTATTCAAATAAGAAACTTTTGCTCTGTGAAAGATACTGTTAAGAGAAAACAACAAAAAAATATGCTACAGAATGAAAGAAGAGATTTGCAAACCGTATATCCAACAAAAGGCTAGTATCTAGAATACAAAAAGAACTCTCAAGACTCAACAGTGAAAAAAACAAACAATCCAACTAGGAAGTAGACAAAACACAGGAAGATACATGTCACCAAAGAAAATAAACAAGTAGCAAATAAGCACAAGAAAATATTGTCAACATTACTAGTCATTAGAAAATGCAAATTAAAATCACAATGAGATACTACTACAATGCCTATTAAAACGGCTAAAATTTTAAAATGCTGGCAAAGACACAGAGAAACTGGTTCATTTATATGCTGCTGATAGAAATGTAAGATGATACAGCCATTCTGAAAAATAGTTTGGTCGTTTCTTTCAAAAAGCTAAACGTGCAACTACTATGTAACCCAGCAGTTGTTCCTCTGGGCATTTATCCCAGTGAAATAAAAACTTGCATTCACACAAAAATTGAATGTTCCTAGTAGCTGTATTTGTAAGAGTCAAAAACTGTAAACAACTTAATTATTCTTCAGCGGATGAATGGTTAAACTATGGTACATCCATACTATTCAACATTATCGAGTAATCAAGAGATAAAAAGAAACAAACTTTTGAGACAGATCACAACTGGGATGAATTTCTTTTTCTTTCTTTTTTATCTTTTTTTTTCTTTTTTCTGTTTTTTTTTTTGTGGGGGGAGGTGGAGGAGGGGGCTCCTCATCATTGAATTTGAACAACTGAGATGAATTTCTAGAGAGTTAGATTGAGTTAAAAAAATTCAGTCTCAAAAGTTCATATTTCAGAATCTCATATTTCATTCATGTAACATTCTTGGATGTGGCTATAAAAGGACAACATGAGAGATCATTATGGTGATTGAACTATTCTGCATCTTGACTATATCAATGTCAGCATCCTGGTTGTGATATTCTACTACAGTTTTGTAGAAGATTTTTATTGGTGGAAATTAGGTAAAGGATACCTGGGATCTCTTTGAATTATTACTTGTAACTCCATGTGAATGTATGATTATCTCAAAATAAAATAAAAATAAACAAATACACCAACATTTATTTGGTTCCTATATACCAGAAACAACCAATTGTATCATTGTTTTATTTTCTATTTATTTAATATTGCATATTGGGAATCTTTGTACATAGCTATAATTGTGGCCTATTTCTTCTGATATATCTTTTGCCCATTTTTCCACTTAGTTGCCTTTTTCTGAATGATATGTAAGAACTCTTTATATATATGAACTTTACTGCACTGAATATGTTATTTGTATGACTCTAAGAGGACAGCTGATTTTCAAATTCTATTCATTAAAACTTTAAAAACTTAGCAGCTGAGTTTGGTTTGGTTATCCTAGACACAGCTGTGTGAGCTACTGGCATGCCATGACCCCCAGTGTGGTGCATTGACTACCTCACCTTTGTTTGATCATTCACTTGAATCATAAAAAGGCAAGTAACTGAGCCCAGATCTGAACTTCAATCTGTCTGATACCAACTCCGTGACTTTTTTTTTTTTAACTGTACTACATCATTTTCAGTACCACTTATGCTAACTGTATATATAGATGATTTGTATAAGGTCAACGTTGTTCTTAAAATAATACTCATGATAGCTAATTTATTGACCATTCCAGATAAATATGCTACATATATTATCACATATATTCTAACACTTAGTCCTCACCAAAACTTTAAGAAGGAGAGGTTATTATTTTTAAATGAGAATATAGAAGCTTAGATAAGTCAAGGAAGTTAATAAATGGCAGGATCAGCTCAAATCCAGCTGCCAAGGCACCAAAATTTATAAAAATGTTTGGTTTTGAAATCACCTTTGCGAAATTTTGACAGTAAGAGAAATCTGACATAGTTGACCCCACCTTAATTTTAACCTCCAAGCTGTCCTTGGTCATTCCTGGGCATAGACCAAGCTAACCTTGGCGGAAATTTAGTTTATAGTTTAACCTTAAAGCAAGAATGATAATAGCTCTTTCTAAATCTAAACTGCCTTTGTAAAACTAATGAAAGTCAATAAGGTTAGGATTATGAAAGGAATTTGAATTCTGCTAAGATGTAGTTAAACGGTAACCAGCCATTGTTCCAGAGGTCACAAGATTTGTAACTTTTCCAATTGTTCCTATAGATAACATCAGTATTGTAGAACCTAAGACTGGTCTTTTGAAATAATGACTCATGACTCAACCAGTCCTGTGTCCTCCCACCAAGAGGTGGGCTCAGTGCACAGGAACCATTTTCCACACCCCCAATAATGGCAACCCTGACCAAGCAGCATTTGCCATTCCCTAGTCCCCTATGTTGACAAAAAGAGCCAAACTCTGTAAAATATTTGAAGAGATTTATTGTGAGTCAAATATGAGTGACTATGGCCTGTGACACAGCCCCAGGAGATCCTGAGAACATGTGCCCAAGGTGGTTGGGCTACAGCTTAGTTTTATACACTATAGGGAGACATAAGACATCAGTCAATATATATAAGATGTACATTGATTCAGTCCAGAAAGGAGACAACTTGAAGTGGGGGCTTCCAGGTCATAGGTGGAGTCAAGAGATTTTCTGACTGGCATTGGTTGAAAGAGTTTACCTAAAGACCTGGAGCCACTAGAAGGGAGTGTCTGGGTTAGGATGAGCGGTTGTGGAGACCAAAGTTATCATGCAGATGAAAACTTCAGGTACCAGGCTTTCTAGAAAATAGAATGTAAATGCTTCTGGTTTTAAAAAGGTGTCAGACTCAGTTAATTCTCTCGTGGATCAGGAAGAAGACCTGGAAAGGGAAGAAGATTCTCTACAGAGTGTAGATTTTCCCCAAAAGTGACAGCTTTGTAGGGACATATCAAAATCTGTCAAAGCCTGCTGTCACATTGGTATCTTCTTGCTACAAAGAGTCTGCTTTACCAGTCTTTTTTTAAAATTTAATTTTTTATTTTTTTATTACAAAAAAAAGGAAAAATGTGAAAGATAACTGATTTTTTTTTTTTAAATTCAGACACGTTCTTACCCTGTCTTTCAGGCTGGAGTGTTGTTGCATGATCAGGGGTCTTACTGCAGCCTTGACCTCCTGAGCTCAAGTAATCCTTCTGCCTCAGCTTCCCAAGTAGCTGGGACCACAGGTGTGAGCCACCACAGCTGGCTAATTTTTTATTTTTTGTAGAGACAAGTTCTCACTGTGTTGCTCAGGCTGGTCTCAAGCTATCCTCCTGTCTTGGCCTCCCAAAGTGCTGGGATTACAGGTGTAAGCTACTGTGACTGGCCCTTTATCAGTCTTAAGGGCTCTGTTTTAATGTTAATGCTGGTCAGCTGTGCTTGAATTCCAAAGGAAGGAGGGAATAATGAGTCATGTCCAACCACCCATTTCCATCATGGGCTGCACTAGTGTTTCAGGTTTACTTTTGAATGTCCTTGGTTGAGAGGAAGGGTCTGTCCAGTTGCTTGGGGAGTTAAAATTGTATTTTTCATTTACATCTACCCACCAAACTATCTTTGAAAAACCTTAACCTGGAGCCACCAGGGAGATGGATTTGAGTAATAATTCCACCTCCCATGTGGCTGGCCTCAGGTCAATTAAACTCTCTTTACTGTAAGATCATGGTCTCAGTGAACTGGTTTTGTTTGTGCAGTGGGCAGGAAGAGCCCATCGGGCAATTACAGTTTTAGGGGAGTTTAGGGGACTTGTGGTAGATGAGAACCCTTACCCTAGCCAACCCTATTATAGCTGTAATATCATAATACTTTTACCAAAACCGTATGCCCCATCTCTGGTGTGAAACAGGCCTTCTCTCCAGTCACTGACAAATGCCAGAAAGAAAATTCAAAAAAGGGAGAGGAAAATTATAAAATCCTTTACATGATTTCTTATAATAATGGGACAGATCTAGAAATCTCTGAGGTCACATGTGCTGATACATCTCCAAGTATGAGTCAGAGAGTTCTTTGAGAACACCAAAATGATTTTATTTCCAGATAAACCAGCACAGAAGTAAAAATGACTGACCTATGAAGTTCATAAAGGTTAGTTCATATGCTTTTTCTAAGGTGGGGAAAAAGGAGTAAGCAGGGGATTTTTTAAACTGTACTAAATTTTAAATTTTTTCTAAGTAATATATGAAAAAAATTAAACAGTACTATAAGTTTTATAACAAAATATAGCTGTTTCTTATCCCCAATTCCCCCACTAGTTTCACACTCCAGAAAAGATCACCAATAGCACTTTTTGCTCTTTTATTCCTTTTGGGATTTACCATCAACATTTCTAAATAGTATGCTTATCATGTCATTTTTCAGTTCAGAACTTTTATTTTCTATTGATTACCTATTGAGATGGTCCAGGATTTAGTTCTCTTACCCTTCCCCATTTCTTCAACCTTTCAGAATGATTATAACACAAAAAGTGTTATTTCCTTTCTTAAGCTACTTTTTGTTCTTCCTTTATTATCTCACTTTAAATTATTTGCTTAGTCTTCTTCATGTCTACAATTATTTTTTCCAAATGTTTCTGCAGGTCTGCCCAGTCAGCGACTAGTAATTTTTCTAAATGCCTAATGTTCTTTTGGTTTCTTCTATCCTCCTCCCATACCTTGAATCAGCCCCTCCTGGCCCTCATTTCTTCCACCCTAATCTGCTCTTTAAGTAACAGTTATTATCCTTATTTTTCCTTTTCTCTACTCTCCTGGGCTGGAGCTCCTGTTCCTTAAACCCCATATCTTCTGCTTATTTGGTTTCTTTTCTGTTTTCTCTGAAGCACATCCTGCAGTAACTTCCTACAAAAGGACACTTGGGAGGTAGTTTCATTTAGTTCTTACATGTCTGAAAAACCTTCATTCTACCCTTGCACTTGGCTGATAATTCTCTGGGCAACTTCTAGGTTCTCTAGAATTATAAAGACATTGCTCCAGTGCTTTCAATCGTTTTCTGGCATTTTGCTGTTGAGATGTCTGATGCATTAGAATTCTTTACCTTTTTAAGGTGACATACTCTCTCTCTCTCTCTCTCTCTCTCTCTCTCTCTCTCTCTCTCTGTCTTCCCTTGCCTCACGCCCCTGATTCCAATACATCCTCCAGGATCTTTCCTTTATCCCTAGTGCTCTGAAATGTCATAATATTGTGCCTTAATGTGATTCTTCTTTTATTCATTTGGCATTTTCAAGCTGGTGGTTCATGCCCTTTGGTTCTGACAAATCTTTCCGCTAATATATTAGGTTGACGTATATGAAAGTGCTGATATTCAACCTTTTTTGTGAACCTATAAAAATAGCAACTTGATATTTTTCAAGCCATTATCCTTGATAATTTTCTCTTTCTTTCTTTCTCTTTCTTTTTTTTCTTTCTTTCTTTCTCTCTTTCTCTTTCTTCCCTTCCTTCCTTCCTTCCTTCCTTTTTCTTTCTTTCTTTCTCTTTCTTTCTTTCTTTCCTTTCTTTCTTTCTTTCTTTCTTTCTTTCTTTCTTTCTTTCTTTCTTTCATCTTTCTTTCTGTCTTTCTTTCTTCTTTCTTCTTTTTTTTCCTGAGGCAGAGTTTTGCTCTTGTTGCCCAGGCTGGAATGCAGTGGCATGATCTCAGCTTCCCCAGTAGCTGGGACTACAGGTGCCTGCCACCATGCCTGGCTAATTTTTTGTATTTTTAGTAGAGATGGGGTTTCACCATGTTGGCCAGGCTGATTTCGAACTCCTGACTTCAAGTGATTCACCCACCTCAGCCTCCCAAAGTGCTGGGATTACAGGCTTAAGCCACAGCACCTGCCCCCTGATAATTTTCTTCTTTTGTTTTTTCTTTTTTTCTTCCTGGAACTCTGACTTGTGAGATGTTGAACCTCCTGGGTTGATAATACTCAGTGCTGGCAGAGTCTTAGATCTTCCAGTGAGAGCAAAAGCTACTGAAGCCTTTCTGAAAGCAAATTGTGCTTTTTGTTGTTGTTGGTTCCCGCCCCTCCCCCCCCCGCCTTTTTTTGAGACAAAGTCTCACTCTGTCACCCAGGCTGGAGTGCAGTGGTGTGATCTGGGCTCATTGCAACTTCTGCCTCCCAGCTTTGGGAGATTCTTCTGCTTCAGCCTCCCGAGTAGCTGGGATTATGGGTGTCCACCACCACACTTGGCCAAATTTTGTAAATTTGTATAAAAATACAAATTTTCATATTTTTAATAGGGATGGGGTTTCACCATGTTGGCCAGGCTGGTCTTGAACTCCTGACCTCAGGTGATCTGCCCACCTCAGCCTCCCAAAGTGCTGGGGTTATAGGAGTGAGCCACCTTGCCCGGCCTCTGAAAGCAATTTGATAGGGAATATCAAAAATCTTAGAAACACATATTTACTTTGATTCCTTAAATTATTTTAAAGCCAGGAATCTCAAGAAATTGTTGAAACATATTCAAAAATATATAGTCCAATGTATTTTTACAACATTATTTACAATGCAAAAAATAAAATCAACCCAAATTCCAAAATAAGGAAGCAGTTAAATAAATTTAGAGACTCTTGTATGACGTATGAGAATGTATGAGATAACATGTATGAGAAAACCTTCAATGACATAAACAATTCATAATGCAAACTTAAGTTTTAAAATATCCTTAGCTATTTTTTATAAGTCTAAATACAATATGTTATAAACTTTGATTTAAAAATAGAAATTTGTTTAAGTTATTTGTAGATTCTGGATATTAGCCCTTTGTCATGTTGTACTGAACCGAGCGTAGAAAGTTAACACCAAGACAAAAGTAGGCCAAATTGCAGGGTCTTTATTGCCGGCGACCACGGAGGACTCACGTCTCTCCAACCCGTGGCCCCGGAGGGAGGGTGTCAATACCTTTTATA
>CAUYLG010035703.1:0-15383 GCA_963573385.1 Cacajao melanocephalus
AACACTGCATGTTATCACTAATAAGTGGGTGTTGAACAATGAAAAAACATGGACACAGGGAGAGGAACATCACACTAGGGCCTGTTGGGGTAGGGAACTAGGGGAGGGAGAGCAGGGAGTGGGGGTATAGGAGAGGGATAGCATTAGGAGAAATATCTAATATACATGACATGGTGATGGATGCAGCAAACCACCATGGCATGTGTATACTTATTTAACAAACCTGCACGTTCTGCACACATACCTCAGAACTTAAAGTATAATTAAAAAGAGAGAGAGAGAGAGATCTGGAGACACAGAGAGGCAAAGGATAGATGACCATAAGAAGATACAAGCAGAAATTGAAATGATGTTTCTATAAGCCAAGGATCATTGCCTAAAATAACCAGATGGCCTTCAATAACCAGAAGTGAGGAAGCCAAAAAGGAATTGCTATTTAGAACCTTCAGAAGGCACATTGACCTTGCCAAAAACTTGATTTGAGATTTAGCTGGTAGAACCATAATAGAACAAATTTATGTTGTTTTGAGACACCAATTTGTGTTAATTTGTTACAGGAACCTTACATTATCTGACTTCAAACTATATTACAAGGCTATTGTAACCATAATAGCATGGTACTGGTATTAAAAAAAAGGCACATAGACCAATGGAATAGCATAGAGAGCCTAGAAATAAGGCTGCACATCTATAACCACCATGTGATTCTCAACAAAGCTAGCAAAAACAAGCAATGGGGAAAAGACTCCTTATTCAATAGTGGTGAGATAACTGGTTATCCATATACAAAAGATTGAAACTGGACACCTGTTTAACACTATATACAGAAATCAACTCGAGATTGATGGAAGACTTAAATGGTGAACCCAGAACTATGAAAACTTTGCAGGATAACCCAGGAAATATATTTCCAGACAGAGGAACTGGCAAAGATTTCATGACAAAGTCATCAAAGGCAATTGCAAGAAAAGCAAAAATTGACACATTGAACCTAATTAAACATAAGAGCTTCTTCACAGCAAAAGAAACTATCAACAGAGTAAAAACACAACCTACAGAACAAGAGAAAAATCTTGCAAATGATTCATCAAAGATCTAATTCCAGCATCTATAAGGAACTTAAGCAAATTTACAGGAGAAAATCAAACAACCCCATTAAAAAGTGGGCAAAGGATATGAACAGACATTTCTCAAAAGAAGACAAATATACAGCCAAAAATAATATGAATAAAAGCTCAATATCACTGATCATTAAAGAAATGCAAATCAAAACCACAATGAGATACTATTTTACACCATTCAGAATGGCTATGATTAAAAAGTCAAGAAATAAGAGATGCTGGCAAGGTTCCAGAGAAAAGGGAAAACTTATACACTGTTGATGGAGTATAAATTAGTTCAATCATTTTGAAAAGCAGTATAGTGATTCCTTAAAGAACTAAAAGCCTAACTACCATTCAACCCAGCAATCCCATTGCTGGGCATATACCCAGAGGAATATAAATATTTCTACCATAAAGACACATGCATGTGAATATTCATTGAAGCACTATTCACAATAGCAAAAAAGCAACCTAAATACCCACCAATGACAGATTGGATAAAGAAAATCTGGTACATATACACCTTGAAATATTATGCAGCCATGAGAAACAAGATTATGTTCTTTTGCAGAAACATGGATGGAGCTGGAGGCCATTATTCTTAGCAATTTAACACGGGAACAGAAAAACAAATACAGCATGCTCTGACTTATAGACGGGAGATAAATGATAAGAACTTATGAACACAGTGAAGGAAACAACAGACATTGAGTTCTACTTGAGGAGCCAGGGTGGGAAGAAGGAGAGGAACAGAAAAGATAAATATTGGATACTGGGCTTAGTACCTAGATGATGTTACAACATGCACAACAAACTACCATGACACGTTTACCTATGTAACAAACTTTTACATGTATCCACAAACCAAAAATAAATCTTTAAAAAATAAACTAATATGTATGTTTCTTATAAAAACTTACTGTTGTCTAAATAATTAGGTGGAAATAACCTGTACATTTTGATGAATAATTTCACTTCTTGTAATTGAGTTTTTTTCTTACTTTGCCTTACATTTAGCCGTTTTGTGTAAAATAGTCTCCAAAGATTATATTACCATCATTAAAATCTACATTTGAATGAATTTCTACTATTTTTTCTGTGATATCACCTATGTGAGGTGGCTTATACCTGCAATCCCTACCACTGGAGAGACTGAGGTGGGGGGATCCCTGGCGCCCAGGAGTGCAAGACTGCAGTGAGCCATGATGACACCACTGCACTCCGACCTAGTTAACAGAGTGAGATTCTGTCTCCAAACACACAAACAAAAACTAAAATAACATATACTAGTCATAGAAATGCTTTTGAGCAACAAAATCTCCTATGTTCATTTTCTGTCACGTTTACTTTCCTCAGAGAAGTAATTTCACCAAATTTTCACGTGAAAGGTCAGTAACCATTTATTGTAAGACAGGGTTTGCTCTCTGTTGTCTTAGGTAAATTTCACAGAATTTTATTAACTTGTCAAAATTTGGATTTAAGATAATAATTTAATTGAATTAAAGGCCACAATGAAAAGAGTTAAATGTCTAACAAAACATATGCACATATATATGAATAGGTGAATATGTATTACATATATACTATATATTATATATATAGTATATATAATATATATATACACATACAGACACACACACGCATATTTGAGACAGGGTCTCACTCTGTCACCCAGGCTGGAGTCGCTTACTCTTTATAAAATACTGATTATTTTATTAAATATGATTATCTAGTGCCCTGTAATATTAGTAGGTCATTAAGAAAGTCAAAAGAGTCAAGATCATTACTCCTAACTTGCCTTGTTAAACCACAGATAAATTTAGAGATGATGTTTAGAAACATGCTTCTTGGGCTTTATATTTTACATGGTTGAATGAAGCAAATTACTTTTGATGGGTCAATTCCCAGATGATCTAGTTAGCTACCAGGACGCTATAGTCATAGCTTATAGCTCTAAGTTCAGCAAACCATGTGACCTCTGAACAGACAGATGCTCAGGTAAGAAATAGCTAAATGCAAATCTGAAACGGCACTACTAAAAATCAATGAGCAGTGTGATGGTTAATACTGAGTGTTGGAGAAAAGTAATGTCTGCTCGTACATCTTTTACACGAAAGGATCAAAAACTCTCACAATTTAAGAAATATTACTGGGATGTAATCAGCATTAAAATCAGAAATTGTGACAAGTTAATAATTTCCCTGCAATTTATTGATCAAACTGTTCTTTATTCATTGCCTTTTTATAGAATGATTTGTAATATAATTTTAAAGAATCATTTATGCATTTCAGTATTTCCTGAACATTTTACCTGTGCGTTTTTCTGCTCCCCAGACCATTTTTGTACCTGAATTATTGAAACAGAAAATAACGTCTCAGCTACTGAGTACTAGAAATATAAAATATTAATTAAACTTGTCAACTTTATGAAATTAGTTAAGCTTAACTATACAATTATGAGACATTACAATTATCATTGTCATATATTTAAATGGTGTATTTGGATAGTTTATTACAATAAAATAATTATATAACTAACAAAGGTGAACAAAACTGTATGGCCTATATGAGTATACATAAGAAGCCATGGTTTATATATAAATACCAGAACTTGTGTTTTAACTGTAAATAGTAAGCAAAAATGTGAAACAGTTAAATTTTATTCTAGGAATGCATCATTTTTGCCACTCATTCAAAATTCAAAACTTAATCCAACTATATATTACATTACCAAGTAATTTTTAGCAAAGCAATTACTGTATGGTCAGTAGCAGCCTTTCTAAGATAACTGTTTTAAAAATATATAAACATAAATAATAATATTAATAAACATTTAAACATATTCATAGAATGTGTACAATGAAAAATATATGCCTATAAATGCATATGACTTGTGTATGTATAATGGGCTGCAAATATATTACCTTCAAAAGAGAAATGAGCATATTCAGATTACATATTTAATATAAAAATTTATTATTGTCTTTAATTGCAAAAGCTCATTTAAAATAGTAAAATCATTGGTTGAAATTTCTTTGTTAAAAGATTCTGATTTAAAAGAATTATTTTCCTCTTTTAAAATACCGTAAAAATATCTTCATAATTCACTTTATTTTTTAAGAGACAGTACCACATTTTAGATGTTCAGGTTAGAAGCAGATGAAATAATATTTTTCTCAATCTGACATATGCAATTTAAATTAATTGATGCCTACACCATATAAATTACTGTTGGTGAAGCACTGTGAAAAGAAAATTGGCCTGAGATATTTATTTAACTACTCAGATAGTAAATACCTCCTGTCATCTATCTATTTCTCAAGTGTTCTGGCTTAAGTTATCCTAAGATCCAAGACAGTCCTAAAGTTTATTTCAGAAAGCAGTGAACCTAAAAGTCTGCATCAGAAAAATTGAACATAACCTCAATTGGTAAAATAATATCTGAGACTGAAAATTCATCAACCCTCACATTTCACCTATGACATATTTTAAGATAATTAAATGAGTTAAAATAAGCAAAAGCAAACACGAGCTACAAAAATTAAAACATAAAAACAACATACATTAAATTATGTTTTCCCTTTGCACGGATTTGCCATGTAACTTAATTTAATCTCCATGGAGTCAGATAATATTCCTCTCTTAATCTTCCTTTAGCAATTACAATAACTGAGCTTGCCAATACCACCAAATGAAGTGAACCAAAAAATTGGATTGCTTCCACAATAGTTTACTCCTAAAGTAATATCTATTACATTACTATTTGGAAACTGTTATCAGAAATAGCATAAGCTGCAAAACTTTCACAGTTTGGATAAGGAACTGAATTTAAAAACTAGATGTCCTTAGCTTTTTTCATTTTTTTCGTGTGTGCCTGACATTTATTATGCAGAAAATTGCTTTATCAAATGTCATCTTGAAAAAGTTGCTTAAGTTCTCTGTCCTATATAAGATCAAAGTCAGCCCCTATTTATAACACAGAAGTGTGAGAAGATGCTACTGTGTTAACGCTTTATGTACTTTGAGTTCCAGTGACAAAGAGAAACTTGAGTTTATGGGCAGATTTCCAACCATGCTTTTTCAGAAGGACTTAATTAATTCAGTGCTCTACTAAAATGTTTCAGGAAGCAAAATATTACATATGTCGAACCCTGATTGTTTTATCTATAGTGCTTTCTCATACTATATTCTTTACAAAGTGGCAGCCTAGAACACACTGCTTCAAACTAAAAATTAAAAACATTTCCCTTCTTAACAATATGATGTACCTCACATATATTTAGCCTAGTGTTCTCAGAACTTCCTTTTCAAAAGTCTCAGACAGGAAAATGAGGCAGAATTATTTAAAGCCTTCATGAAACCTAGAAATGACCATGATATATTTTCCCTCTTTCACAAAATGACTTCTATTGCCCTACAAACCATTCTGATTTTCATCTAAAATATATAATCAAATCAGTGAAAACCTCAAAAGAACAGATGATCTTGAGATTGTAACAAGGAACCAGGCAGTTGCGGGAATTGTCCAAAAATTCCAACATCTGTACTCAAACTTGCTTCTTACCCTGACAAAGAAGATGTCTGTTCTCATCACAAGGGTTGTCCCCAGGAAAAATGTCTGAGGCTTTCAACAGTTTTCAGTTTTCAAGACCTTGCCTGGGGATGTCGACAGTTTTAATTTACTCACTTCTGAAATGTTCCCAGTGAAAATAATATTTTAAGACACCAGGTTCCTATAAAACATTTTTCTTTTTCTCACAAATGAAGGAAACACTTGATATAGGGGCTTCATACAGAACAACGTTTCATGGGATGCTTCCTGTGTCTCCCATGAAGTGGATAGCACTTCTATTCCTTGATATGTAATCATGATGTCAGTGGGAAGAGTTATTGTGAAATTCTTTTACAGAAATCCAGCACCAAATGAGACAGGCTACTCATTGGATCCAGTCTGTAAGTAAATGACAGAAAGTTATACAGTGAATTTCTCTGCAAGGGGCCAGTCAGAAAGAAAGCCTGCAAAGTCACTCTGAAGTCAATGCCTTCTACTTTCTCCCAGAGTGAGCAGTCAGGTACTTGCAGAAGCTGAGAAGGAAGTGTTGAATATCAGTCTGTAAGTATTTTGCAGGTGCCTCTTATAGAGGACTGAAGACTTTTGAAGATGAGGATAGCAAGTATTCTTACTCCTGGCCTGGGTGAGCAAGAGAGAGAAGCAAGAACATCAAGGTCCGTATTATCACCTGCCTATACAATTTTATAGGAAGGCTCTTAGGAATCTGAGGAAATGGAGCAGGTGAATATGCTACATTAAGAAGGTGAGTCCAAAGATATTTTAGCTTACTGGAGATTCAAGTGAACAGATCCTGTTAACAATATAAAGTGCTGTAGAGGGCGTAGGGAGTAGAAAGTGCCCTTGGTACCAAGATTAATAAACTGAGGCATCTGACTTAATTTAAGCACTGGCAAACAGAATTAAAGCATCTATTTAAAATGAAATATACAATCAGGTCATCTGCAAATAGAGACAACTTGACTTCCTCCTGTGAAAGCATATAGTAAATAACTTTTCAAAAAAATTTATTGAAATGTCTATTAATATTAGTCTTTACCTTTGTGGGACAAGCCCTGTCAAAATGGCATGCAGTGGATGCAGTGATGCACTTGTGCTGTAGCAACTTATGATTGGAGGCTTATTTTGTCATTTGATCTTTATATCTGATGGGTTCCTGTTGAACCTGAATGAGTGATTATCGAAAGTGACAGGAAGAGCAAGTCGGTGCCTTGCAATTCAATGGTAGGCTGCATAGCACCTTGGTCCAAGAGTCTTTGTGCAGATGTGAATCTTGATATGGTACTGCCACAACATGTGCTCACCTTTCTTTGATATGGTTTTCAAATTCCTGATTTATCACTTTGACATTTGACAGAGAAGAGAAAAAAATAAAAAGCAAAATTAGGTGACAGCTAACAATTTTTCTTCTTTCAAAGATTTTGTAGGTTTGCCTGAGGAGACTTGAATCTTAGCTATTTGACTGTTAATTAGAACTGCTATATGAGCATCACAAAATCAAATCAAACATAATCTGCTTTATGTCATTGCACATTTACAGTAGTAGAGCAAATCATTAATTTCCTGCAATTAATTAATAACAGCTTTGAGGCTTAAGCCTCAGAGAAGACTTTAAATGTATTCTAATTCCAGATTTTTTTTGGTCATCATAAAGAGTAGTAATACATTGAAATACTGACATACAGAAACACACAAAAGTTAGATTCAAAAGCCTGAATGTTTACAGTTGAAATCCTAATCCCCAAGGTGATGGATTAGGAGGTAGGGACTTTTAGAGGTGACTAACTCCCTTATATGGGATCAGTGCCCTTATAAAAGAGATCCTAGAAAGATCCCTTGCCCCTTCCACCAAGGAAGTCAGAACATGACGATGGGCACTTAGCCAAAACTAAATTTTCAGGTGCCTTGATCTTGGACTTTCCAGTTTTCCTAGAATTATGACAAATAAATTTCTGTTGTTTATAAACCACCCAGTCAATAGTATTTTGCTATAGTACTTGGAACAGACTAAGACATCAGGCTGTCCTCCGCAGCCCTCCTTAACTAAAACTAGTTTATACAGAATGCTATTTACATGGAAAAATCAAGCATGAAAACAATATTCGGTATTTGGTTTGCTGACGTTAGATACATACTTGAGTTTTTTAGATAAGATGAACAATTTTACACTATTTCTCCTTGTTTCCCTAGGCCTTTTGCTGAAGAACAAGTCATTATGTAAACTGCGTTAGTGTCTAAACACATTATAAACACAGTTATGGTGATGCCATAAGAAAACCTTCAGAAACCTCAATGGAAATAATTTAATTACATGGGAAGATAGTTAAAAATGCTGCATCAACACTATTAAAGACTAACTAGTTCTCTTTAGATTTTTTTCGATGATAATTTCATTTTACCATTATTCTTTGTTTAGGAGTAGAGGCATATAGTATTTTTGTTAATAATCCATAAAACAATAAATACAATTTAAAATATACACCTGCCATTTTTTGTGGATAACTACTTATTTTTCTACATTATTCCATTTTATTACTTTACTTTCAAATATATGGTCAGACATAAAAATGAAATTATAACATCAGATACATATATAAAAATGTTTTCTTTATAATTATTCATGTATTAGTGTTGATAATATGCATAAGGCATTTTGAGGTTCTATTCTTTGATATATATTGTTTGCCCATCTGACACAAATTGTTCTTGATCAGTTAATATTTTAATGTACAGTGTGTTTCTTTGGCATTCATTTTCATCCATTTTTTTCAGCTTCTCTAACAATAATAATCACCATTAGCTGAGGCAGACACTTTGTTATGCAGAAATTCCTTTTATTCTTCAAATAGTTCTGGCAGATAGATGGTATTATAGTAGTTATTTCGTGGATTAGGCATAAAGCATTTAAGTTATTTACATAAGATCATACAGCCAGGAAGCAGTAAACAGAATTTTGAACCAAAGCCATTAGGTTCTTGACCACTACACTGCTTTGCTTCCCAGAACATCCTGCATTGCAGTGATATAAACATTACCAGTTAATTGCCTAACATCATAGTTCTCTCCATAACAGATATCAGAATTATAATGATGTTCCTGCTCCTGTCTGTCAAATATCTCTCATAATGTAATTTCCATCAGGATTTTTTTTCAATAATTCCTACTTACTAACACAAAAATATTCATCACTACTTATAGGTGAAAGAGGTAAGACATTTTCATTTACGTAAGAGCCTCTTGAAAATAATTACTTAGCCTAAATGAATGACTCTAGTGGAAGAAATTCAGGTGGGCCCTTGAGAAAATGAAAAATGATATTGTGTACATGAAAATCTTTGGAAAAATATATTAGGAGGACATCATCTTCAGTTTTATACTGGGAATATACAAAATCCACTCCCCATTTAACCAAAATATTAAGAGAAAAGAATTGCCTTTTTGGATATTTGGGATCAAATAAAAATGGGGTTGGGGGAAGGAGAGCGTTAGGAAAAATAGTTAATGTATGCTGGGCTTAATACCTAGGTAATGAGTTGATAGGTGAAAGCAAACCACCATGGCACATATTTACGATGTAACAAACCTGCACATCCTGCACATGTACCCCAGAACTTAAATAAAATAAAAATTAAAAATAACTCAGATTCAAAAGGTTATGTTATGAGTCATAGGCTATTTTTTGAGACAGGGTCTCACTTTGCTGCCCAGGCTGGAGTGCAATGGCACAATTACGGCTCACTGCAGGCTTGACTTCTGTCCCAGGCTCAGGTCATCCTTCTTTCTACATCAGCCTTCTGAGTAGCTAGGACCACAGGCATGCACCACCACGACTGCCTATTTTTTAAATTGTTTTATAAAGATGGAATCTCCTCGTGTTGCCCAGGCTGTCATAGGCTATTCTTTTTTATTTATTTAACTTTTATTTTAGGTTCATGGGTCTATGCACAGGTTTGTTAATGTAGGTAAATTTTGTGTCAAAATAGGGATTTGGTGTACAGATTATTTTGTCACTCAGGTAATAAACACAGTGCCGGATGGGTAGTTTTTCACCCTCTTCCCACCCTCCAACCTCAAGTACAGTCTGGTGTTTGGTGTTTCCTTTTTTATGTCCTTTTGGTGTCCCTTTTGCTGTAGCTCCCACATGTAAGTGAGAACATGTGGTATTTGGTTTTCTGTTCCTGTGTTAGTTTGCTTAGGATAGTGACTCCTACTTCATCCGTGTTTCTACATCTATGTCCTTCTACTAATGAAAGACATGATCTCATTCATTTTTATGACTGCGTAATATTTCATTGTATATATGTACTACATTTGCTTTATCCAGTCTACCATTGGTGGGCATTTAGGTTGATTACTTGTCTTTGCTATTATAAATAGTACTGTGATGAACATACATGTGCATATGTCTTTATAGGAGAATGATTTATATTCCATTGGTATATGCCCAATAATAGGCTTATTGGGGGAAATTATAGTTCTATTTTAAGTTCCTTGAGAAATTCCCTAACTGCTTTACACAATGATTTTACATCACTACCAGCAGTATATAAGAGTTTCCCTTCTCCACAACCTTGCCAGTTTCTCTAGTGAGGTAGGAGAAATTTTCATGAATGATATTCTGAACTATGTTTTCCAAGTTGCTTGTTTTATATCTCCGTGTTTTTCAGTGCCACCAATGACACATAAATTGTATCTTTTTATGTAATCTTGTGTTTCTTGAAGGTTTTGTTCATTATTATTTCTTTTTAAAGAAATTGTTATCTGAATTATTTCAGATAATTGATCTTCAAGCTCTGAGATTCTTTCCTCAGCTCAATTGATTCTGCTGTTAATACTTGAAATTATATCACAAAGTACTTAAAGTGAGTTTTTTGACTCCATCAGAACAGTTTGCTTCTTTCTTAAAATGGCCATTTGTCTTTCATCTCTGGTACCATTGTACTGTATTCCTTAGATTCCTTGGACTGGTTTTTGACACTCTCCTGAATTCCAGTGATCTTTCGTTTGTATCCATATTCTGAAGTACATTTCTGTCACTGTAATCATTTCAGTCTGTTAACAACCATTGCTGGAGAACTAACATGCTTGTTCGGAGGTAAGATGATATCCTGGCTTTCTGAGTTTCCAGAGTGTTTGTGTTGGTTCTTTTCATCTGTGTGGGCTGATATGCCTTCAGTCTTTGAAGTTCCTGTCCTTTGGATGGCTTTTTTTTTCTTTTATCTTCCCTGATGCCCTTGAGGGTTGTTTGTGGTGTAAGGTGGGTTCAGTCAACTGGCTTTGTTTCTGGAATATTTTACAGGTCAAGGCTGAGCTCAGCACTCCTGTGCTGCATGCTCTGAGTCTGGGAGCTGGGACTGGGCCTCCAGCTTCATTCTGTGGCCCTTTGAGGTTATAAACCTGCTGCATGGGAGGGGCAGAAGTGTTCTGGGTCCCCTGGCCACAATATTCCAATATGTGGAGCTGGCCAAAGCACTTCATCAGGACAGTGGCCATGATATTGGTGCTGGCTTGTGCATTCCAGCAACTGCAGCAGTATGATGTGGTGTGCATACATCAGCTGGGGTGGAGTACCAGCAGTAATGGGGCTGCAGCATTCCTACGCATGCTTATTGCAGTGGAGGCAGTAGCAATGGAGGTAAGGTGCTGGCACAGGCATAGACACCAGTGTCCATATAGACATTCATAGCAATGGACTTGGGGGTGGGGTTTGCTCGCATCTGTGCACACATCATGCTTGTAATGGTTGTGCGGTCAGGTGCCTGCATGTCCATGAGGGATGAGAGTTAGTGGAGTGCATCTGCACTGGTAGCAATGGAAGTATAAAGTAGTGCACATGCACATGCATGCTGGTTGGGGAGGGGAGGCAAGGTCCACTCATGCATGCATGCTTGCAAAGTGGTGGAAGGGTAGCCATGGGACAGTGCATGCCAGCAAAGCAGTGGGGAGAGGCTTCAGTGGAGAGAGGTTGTGGGTGGACTGGTACTCGTAGAAGAGGGCCAGTCTGCTGGAGCTCGCTGTTGGTTAGGGTAGGAGCTATGATTATGGCCCCATCGAAGTGCCCTGGTTGGGCATCAGAAATTGCCATGCAAGTAGGTATAGCCAGGTTATTGGGGAAGAAGCCAGCACACAGGGAAGTACTCAGATCAGACTGGCTCTGTCTCTTAGGTACCACCACCCTGCTCTATCTAGGTCAGCCAGTCACCCTAAGGCTAAAGTCTACTAGTGGAGTATGGTGAGCCTTAGGGTATGTGCATCTGTGGCCATACTCCATTGCAGACATTCCCACACCAAACTCTCTAGCTACATACTCTCTAGGCTGTAGTCCAATCCCTACCAACTCTAAGCAGCTCTCTCTACCAACTCAAGTGTTTATGGGCTTGTGGGGTTTCCTGATGCCGAAATTCCAGATTCTTGTGGTTAGAGCAGGCCACTCTTTTCCTGTTCAACTCACCGTTCAACTTCTCCCCAGGAATCACTGGGGTCCAGGAATGAGTCATGGTGCTTGGTAGCCACATGAGAACAGGGTTCTCATGTTCCTCCTACTTCAGCCCCACATCTGCATCCTCCCTTCGTGCGCTCTCAAGGCCCTTCCTCTGAAGAGCAGCTTGGAGCACGCCAGTCTTTCCAACATATCTTGGTCCCTCAGTAGAAGATGTTACTCATGGCTGTGTCTACTCAGCCACCTTGGCTCTTCTTGTTACAGACTATTTTTTAAATTTAAATAGTTTAAGTTCCTTGTAGATCCTGGAAATTAGCCCTTTGTCAGATGAATAGATTGCAAAAAATATTTCTGTTTGTTGCCAGTTCACTCTAATGATAGTTTCTTTTGCTGTGCAGAAGCTGTTTATTTTAATCAAATCCCAGTTGTCAACTTTGGCGTTAGTTGCCCTTGCTTTTGGTGGTTTAGTCATAAGGTCCTTGCCTATGCCTACATTCTGAATGGTAATGCCTAGGTTATCTTCTAGGGTTCTTACAGTGTACTTATGTTTAAATCTTTACTCCATCTGGAGTGAATTTTTGTATTAGGTGTAAGGAAAGAATCCAGTTTCAGCTTTCCACAGAGGGCTACCCAGTTTTTCCAACACCATTTGTTAAATAGGGAATCCTTTCCCCATTGTTTGTTTTTGTCATATCTGTCAGAGATTAGACATGTGACATTACTTGTAAGGCCTCTGTTCTGTTCCATTGGACTATGTCTCTGTTTTGGTACCAGTACCTTGCTGTTTTGATTACTATAACCTTGTGGTATAGTTTGAAGTCAGGTAGCATAACGCCTCCACATATTTTTTCTCCTTAGGATTGTCTCAGCTATGCAGGCTCTTTCTTGGTACCACATGAAGTTTAAGGTATTTCTTTTTCAAATTATGTGAAGAAAGTCAATGATAGGCTTGATAGCATTAAATCTGTAAATTACTTTGGGCAATATGGCCATTTTAATGACATTGACTCTTCCTAACCATGAACATGGAATGTTTTCCATCTGTTTGTGTTCTCTCACTTTTTTGAGGGGTGGTTTGCAGTTCTTGAAGAGGTCCTTCACATCCCTTGTTACTTGTGTTTCTAGGAATTGTATTCCCTTGGTAGCAATTGTGAATGAGAATTGACTCATGATTTGGCTCTCTATTTACCTCTTATTGGTTTATAAAAATGCTTGTGATGTTTGCACATTCATTTTTTTATCCTGAGACTTTGATAAAGTTGCTTATCAGTTGAAAGAGATATCGGGCTGTGACAATGGGGTCTTATAAATATGCAATAATGTCATCTGCAAACAGAGACAATTTGACTTCTTCTTTTCCTAATTGAATACCCTATATTTCCTTGTCTTTCCTGATTTAACTAGCCAGAACTTTAAACAATGTATTGAACAAAAGTGGTGAGAAAGTACATTTTTCTGTAGTGCCAGTTTTCAAAGGTAAAGTTTCCAAAAAGAACACAGAGCAGAGCAGTTTGAAAGATACGGTTCTTCTGTGTTTTAGATGCAGTATTGCTGCTATTTCTTATACGCCTGGATTTGGCTAGAAATATATGCTTTTAGATTCTCCAAAGAAAGGGTTTCTAAACTAATGCATACACACATCAGTGTAACTCTGTAAGTTGAATGTACACATTGACAATCATTTTGTGAGATTGCTCCGTTTTGGTTTTAGAACAAGATATTTGTCTGTTTTTTAGAGGCACTCTTACTGTTATTTCGCATATGGGCGGATTTGGCAAGAAATACCTGTTTTGAGATTCTCCGAGGAAAGAGTTTCTAAACTAATGGATACAGAAATCAGTGTAACTCTGTAAGATGAATGCACACATTGACAATCATTCTGTTAGATTGCTCCGTTTTCGTTTTAGAGCAAGATATTTCTCTGTTCACAATATTGGCCCATTCACTCGGGAATATCCAAAGGCAGCTCCTAGATGAAACGTGTTTGTAACTCGATGAATGCAAACCCAGATACAACTCTCTTAGTGGAAAGAACACACAGCAGAGCAGTTTGAAAGATACGGTTCTTCTTTGTTCTAGAGGCAATCTTACTGCTATTTCCTATAAGCAGTGATTTCCTGGAAATGTCTGTTTTTAGATACTCCACAGAAAGGGTTTCTAAACTGTTGCATACACACATAGATTTAACTCTGTAAATTGGATGCACACATTGACAAGCATTCTATGCAGTAGCTCCATTTTGGTTTTAAAGCCAGATATTTCCCTTGACACCATGTACTCCAATTTACTCTGGAATCTCCCAATGCAGCTCATAGAAGAAATGTGTTTCTCACTCGCTGAAATGAACCATAGATGCAAAATCCTTAGCTGAACGAAAATACAGCAGAGCAGTTTAAAAAGTACGTTTCTTCTGTGTTTTAGATGCAGTCTTACTACTATTTCCTATAAGCTAGGATTTGGCTTAAAATGTCTGCTTTTCGATTCTCCACAGAAAGAGGTTCTAAACTACTGCATACACAGATCGGTTTAACTCTGTAAGTTGACTGCACACATTGACAAGCATTCTGTTCAGTAGCTCCATTTTGGTTTTTATTCGAGATATTTCCCATTGACAGC
This sequence comes from Cacajao melanocephalus, assembly GCA_963573385.1. Classification (NCBI taxonomy): domain Eukaryota; kingdom Metazoa; phylum Chordata; class Mammalia; order Primates; family Pitheciidae; genus Cacajao; species Cacajao melanocephalus. Next base: position 14,729 of record CAUYLG010035703.1, read on the forward strand.
ATATACTTCCATTCACTCTGGAATGTCCCAATGCAGCTATCAGAAGAAACGTGTTCTCACTCGCTGAAATGAAGCATAGATGCAACACCCTTAGTTGAACAAACACACAGCAGAGCAGTTTAAATGATACTTTTCTTCTGTGTTTTATATGCAGTCTTACTGCTGTTTCCCATAAGCCAGGGTTTGGCTGGAAATGTCTGTTTTTAGATTGTTCACAGAAAGGGTTTCTAAACTGCTGCATACACACGTCGGTTTAACTCTGTAAGTTGAATGCACACATTGAAAAGCATTCTGTTCGGTAGCTCCATTTTGGTTTAAAAGCGAGATATTTCCCTTGACATCATATACTCCCATTCACTCTGGAATGTCCCAATGCAGCTCCTAGAAGAAATGTGTTTCTCACTCGCTGAAATGAAGCATAGATGCAACTCCCTTAGCTGAATGAACACACGGCAGAGCAATTTAAAATATACCTTTCTTTTGTGTTTTAGATGCAGTCTTACTGGTATTTCCTATCAGCCACGATTTGGCTGCAAATATGTGCTTTTCAATTCTCCACAGAAAGGGTTTATAAACTGCTGCATACACACATCAGTTTAACTCTGCATGTTGAATGCACACATTGAGAAGCACTCTGTTCCGTAGCTCCGTTTTG